>UZAE01013605.1:8931-20763 GCA_900617975.1 Rodentolepis nana | reverse complement strand
CAAAAGACACAAAGGTCAATAGTCGCTTCGTTCAGACGCCTAATCAGGCAGCTCACTCTTACCAGGAAGTCATCCAAGTGGCAGAGGTCAATTACGCTCATTGGAACACTTCCGCTACAGTGGAGTTTTATCCTTAAAAGAAAAAATGGGGGGGGGGGGACTTATCGGCAGCAAAATTAACATACTGAGTTCTCAACAAAGTCCAGTATCAGCACAGACCCAGTTTCTACGATAAGGATTCTCACTCTTCCGTTCAACCTCTCGACTTCTTTCTCCCATTTCAATACTACTCCCCTCTATGATGCCCGATGTCAGCTATACGATTATTGACAACTATCAAAAAGCCCGCCATCTGATACAAATAAATACATGATAAGGATTCGCTTTAGCTTAATCTCTAAAACACATTCAATACACTCCCCCCAGCACCAAAAGCCAAATCATTCAATTGGACCGCCTTCATCCACCTACACCACTATCCATAATGGGCAATCAACTAGTTCAGTCATTGAGACTCAACTATCGATTACCTGTCGAATGTTAAAAATATTCGTCTATCTCCCCCCAATATAGACACCACCACCCCCTACCACCCCACCTGCAGATAGCATTTTTATGAACTACTTCATCTGATTTTACACAAAGCCATGACTAATTACACCCAAACTCAGCCACAGCTTGACGGAGTCCCCCATAAAAAATGAAACACTACCCCAATCCCTTACTGACAAGAGTGCAATCTAGGGGCCTCCCTAAAACTCAACTAAGTCTGAGATGGCAAGATGACAGTCTGAGAATAGACCAGAACTCTACTCACCAACGCGACCACTACACCTGAAAGGCAACCGAAATTGCAGAGTTGGTGGAGGATATCTTAACCAGAATGTTTCATTAAAACCACGTATCGAAGGGTCTAGACTCTGAGGGCCTTAATAACTACTGAGTTGTTATAGACACTCTCAAGTCTGGATAGATTGAATATTTCTCAGGTATCCCTAAACACCTATATAATAAAACCCCTTTGGAATGGAGGTAACCTCTGGAAAACGTACCAATGCCAAATGATCAGTAAGTCAACAGAACTTACAAACTCCTCCAATCACTAATTCCATCGATCATATGAACGGCACTGCTGCCTCGAAAAGCATTAGCTGTAAAAAGTAAACCACTCATTAATGTCGACATAGGCGCAAATAAGTAATAGTAATATATTAAAACCACATAGATACCCATGGACATGTGTTGCGAAGCCATACTGGAGTGGGGCAAGTATTGAGGACCTGACGTCCAAATACCATCGGAGCAGGCGGAGTTGGAAGACGAAGCGAAGCGACTGCGATCCATACTGCAACTATTGTGTCGCAAATAATAGGGGAGTTACGTTTTGTACATTACGTGCACGCATGGGCGCACTTGGGACACGCTCAAAACGCGGTTGGTCAGGTATCTAACCAATAAGTGAGCACCTTGAGGGTGCGTCTGCTAATAGATTTTGTGGTTAGGTAAGTACCTTGTTCGGCCAATGGACCAATGAGAAGCTAGGACCTCATACATCTCATCAGTCTCACTCCGCCGAATGGATATTTCGTCTGCTTATCTGGTCTGCAGTGGCAATATCTGTAGCGGTTAGGTCGGCCGTAGAGTATCCTTAGTGGTGAGGATAGAATTCAAGTTAGTTTATATCAAATTTAACGACTAACTCAAATTAAACAATGCTCTACATAGAGGAAAGACATTCTGTCCTACCTTTGTGCTAGGAGTGGGCCGTCATAAAGGGGTAGATCTTTATAGAATGACTAAATGCTGCAACTATGATGTGTCAGTAGCGTGTTAATCACTTGATCCTCTGTCGTCTCAGAGGTCGCAGACTTGATTCTCATCATCCCCGAGTAACAGGTGTCGAGCCACTGACAAAAGAGGCTTCATGATGCCACCTTCGGGAATAAATGAGTGTTGTGAGACACTTTCTTAACGGGCTGTGAAAGAAGCATTACATCGTGACGACTACCGTCTACGCCACATGAATGATCAAATGCTTTTCTGAATGGAAGTAAACTAAATACGCCGGTTTTACCAGTACAGTCTCATAAGATTTAAGACGCTCAAAATTTGGTGCTAGGGGGGGGGGGAGGGCGTATTGAATGTGTTTTTGAGATTAAGCTAAAGCGAATCCTTATCATTTATTTATTTGTATCAGATGGTGGGCTTTTTGATAGGTGTCAATAATCGTATAGCTGACATCGGGCATCATAGAGGGGGGTAGTATTGAAATGGGAGAAAGAAGTCGAGAGGTTGAACGGAAGAGTGAGAATCCTTATCGTAGAAACTGGGTCTGTGCTGATACTGGACTTTGTTGAGAACTCAGTATGTTAATTTTGCTGCCGATAAGTCCCCCCCCCATTTTTTCTTTTAAGGATAAAACTCCACTGTAGCGGAAGTGTTCCAATGAGCGTAATCGAACTCTGCCACAAATTGATCTTGGCATAGGGAGCAATCGGTTTTCGCGCCTATTATGAAAGAACTGGTGCCTATATGCGTGTGCTTCAATATTCTGTTGCGTTAATCCATTTTGTCGTACCATTTTTCTATGATAAATGCATCTTTTATAATAACACATTATTTGTTTATGTGGGGAGGGGGAGGTTTGGTTTATATCGGATTATTTTTATCATGTCTTCATGTCATTAAAAGTGATGTGGTGTAGCTATCCAAAAGAGATGAAGGAGTTGAGAAAGATTTTTATTTGTGTTTTCTTCCATTTTGCCATAGTAGCCAGTGCCTGAAAAACAGGCAACCTGGCATGTGTTAATGATGTTAATTCCCCCTGGCCTTATGGAGCTCGCAATCAGTCATATGTGGTTAGTGGTTAAATTACATGGATGTTTTTAGTTACTTGAGAAATATTCAATCTACCCAGACTTGAGAGTGTCTATAACAACTCAGTAGTTATTACGGACCTCAAATCTAGAGCCTTCGATGCGTGGTTTTAATTGAACATTCTGGATATAATATCCTCCACCAACTCAGCAGTTTTGCTTGCCTTTCAGGTGTTGATGTTGTATTGGTGAGTTATTGAGTTCTGGTCTATTTTTAGACTGTCATCTTGCCATCTTCTCTGGGTTAATTGGCTTTTAATGAAGTACCTAGTTTGCACTTTGGTCAATAAGTTCATCAGAGGTGGTGGTTCGTTTAGTTCTTAGGCTAGTGGGCACTTTTTACAAAAACTCAGCCAAGATGTGGCTGGGTTTGGTTAATTAGTCAGGGGCTTTGTGTCAAATCAGCTAAGATAGTTCACCAAAATGTTACCTGAAGGGGGGTGGTGGTGACGGTAACCGAGACTAGATAGGCGAATATTTTAATCATTTAAGGGGAAGACTTAATCTAGTTCGGACAGGCAATCGATAGATGAGTTCAACTGTCTAAACTGGCTGATTGCCCTTCGTGGTTGGGGGAGTGGGTTGTGAGGACAAGGGGGGGGGGGTTGTGTATTGAATGTGTGTTTGAGATTAAGCTAATGCGAAGCCTTATCATAGTTTTTTATTTGTATCAGATAGTTATCATTAGAGTGGAGAAGAGTGCGAACCCTTATCATAGAAACTGGGTCTGTTTTGAGGTTTGGGAAGTATACGGTGGTGAAGCTTTTGAGAGACGTGAATGTGGGAGGGGGGGGGGGTTGTTGATGCGGAAGAATTGAAGTGGTCTATTTTAAGAACTTCGTGTTTGTGTTACTGCGGGTAAATATTTTCTTATTTTTTGCATTTAAGTATAAAAATGCATTGGTGCAAGAGTAGCCCTTGTGAGAATATTTGATGATACTTTGATATATAGTCTAATTTTTCTACCCAAATGGCTTATTTATGTCCGTTTTTCGTAAGACCGGGTCAGGAATTGTAGTATAACTAATTTTGCTCAATTTGGTTTGTCTCCGACGTTCAACAACTGCCGATTTTGACCTTACAGTTCAGTATTAGCACTTCTCTCCCTTTTGTTATCATCAATCTTGAGTTGATCACATACAAATATCCTGCTTGGCAAGTCTGTTTTAACCATCCAACGGTAAATTTTCTCAGATCAAACTGGTACGTATTAGTTGGGACAGAAGTGGGTTATTGGTCTCGTTAAGAAATAATTAGGTTCCAAATGGCAACATCATTTACGTAACTACGACTCAGTATATGAATTGAGCCCTTCAATCTCACTATCCCACGATTTTATATCTGCTTCACCGTCCCGTCCCGCCCCCCTCCCCTCCCCTCCCCTGCCCCCACAACTTCACATTTTTTCCTAGCTAAATATTATTATTATAATATCTGGTGAGCTACAGTGAAACATCAGTCTTTTCACTTAACTTGTCAATTTATTAAATAATATCAATGCCTCAATTAGTAGACAAAGAAAGCGTTTGCAGCTCGATACCTTCCACATGCTCTGTCTTTTGAAATGAGGTGTTTGCAAATAGGAGCATTACGCTACTTAAACTGCACAGTAGGTGAAGTATCCTTCAAGCTAAGATTGCTTTATTTCTACTTTAATAAAAGCTGTTATTAAGAATCAACAGCTTGGAGCCATTTCGTTCTAGGAGTTACATGGCACATTGAGTAAATTAACACAACGTATTTGGTTGTCAGAATGGAAAGTACTCTTATCGTGAAGCAAGATTTTTGTGAACGCATTGCTATAAATTTTTTTTAATTGTACATCTAATAATCGCATCATTAATCCTATCACCGACAAAATAGCATTTCCTGCTCTTATATTAATAACCTTTGTGGTTGAGTTTCACAAACTAGGTGAAGAAAATTAGCCTATAATAAGATCGGTCGCACTACCTCGTCCTACCCACTGTCTATTTTGATAGGCCGAAAGAAGTTGATGGGCTTAGCTACTAGATGAGTGATTTATGGCGGCCGAAATGACGAAATCTACTTTTCTAGAACGGGGTGTGCGATAGACTTACCTCCACGTGATGCACCCTGGGCAACGTATTCTCATACGGCAAAAAAGTCTATAAACCGGCAGTTGACTTCTGAATTCAAACCACCATCACCCCACTGTAAGTCATATTCGACTATTTCTACAGTACTCACCTCACCTTTCATCTACCTTTGTGTCTGCCACTTTCACAACTGTAAATCACTCTTCTGTTCTCCACCTCTCGACTTTCTATTACTTTGATGATCCTTCCCCTGTGAAGCCTGAAGTCAGCTAAAGGGCTAATGGTAACTATCAAAACGCCTGCCATTTGAAATGAATGAATGAATGACTTTTCTAGAACTTGGGCTCTAGATTTGTCTGAGGAATCCACCAACCAAACACCTTACCAACTATAACTCGGTGGAAGTAAATACTAACCCTTTCATAAAAATTCGATGTGCTTTAAGTCTGCGATTATCGGACACACCTTATCATTAACCACTGAAAGACTTGTTATGTCGTACCGATTTGACGAGGACTTCAATTAACGATTGTTTTTACTTTGGATGTGAACTCCTTAGTAGAGGTTGCAGCCTCGTAGGCGCAATTTTGTTTTACAGAAGTCACATCTATATGAACCAAGGATTTGATTTTCAAGACAAGTCAAGGTGGTGGTCACGCAACTATAATTAATTATTGTCAAGTCCACAGAGAGCGAGTAAAGATTTCAACAATTGCTCTTTGTTGTGCCCTAATGATTGATTGGGAGTAGGACTCTTGACATTGTCGACGGCCCGGAGATATCTCGAGTTGCGATGTCAACTCTGTCTCCCCCTAATTGAAAAAATTAGGATGATTAATATGTCTTTTCAAGGTTGGACCTTCAGTGGGTAGTCGTAGAGTAAAAATTTTGGAAAATGCAATGTGTGATAGAGTAGGGGTTGGTCAATGCAAATCGTCAGGATTCGCCTTCTTTGCAAGCAAGGTGTCACACTAAAGCTGCCACTAATGGCCTTGGAAAATGAGGGCGGTTTTAGAATACGTTCTCGGCACACTCCCTCCTCCCCTCTCACATACTGGGGTTAAATTCGTCTGTAACCTTCAATACGAAGTAAGACTCAAGTAAAGTCCTAACTGGATGATAATTTCTATTAACGAATATAGTGTGGAGGGAACAATGTTGTCAAAAAGAAAGTTACCACGCGCGCTTTCGAATAAACTGGAAAGGGCAGTCTTGTCATCGATTGCCAAGCAGGCAACTGCGGCCGTGCGTTCAGAGGCAATCTCAGCTAACCACTGATTCAAAGTTACATTGCACTTACTGATTGTGCTTAAGCTGGCCAGAACGACCTGTACTCTCAATAATATTGCCTAAGCTTAGTTGATATTGGCAGTAATTTCAAACTGGCGAATTTTAAGGTTTTTTCAAACCTAACCTGCTCAAATGAATAAAAAGGAACAGATCTTAAATGAGTAGAGGGAGGGGGTGAGATTTCAAAATTCCCTTCCCGTCTCCCTTCTTCAAGCTTTATAAGTCAAATTGCAACTGGCGCACAATTTTATAAGGTCGTCTGTACTTCGCAAGAAGTGAGGTCTCAATTATTTCATGACGAGTTTCTGAAACTCCTCTCTCAACTATCGAGCCTACTGATTTTAATAAGTAGGAATGATTACAAGCCTATTTGAGAAGAGATGATACGGATGGCTGTTGATGAGACATCAGTCAACTCTTGGTGGACGAAAATTACCATTGCCTTTACTATATGAACAGATAGCATCTACTCCATGTTTTCGATCTATTGTTCTACAATAGCCAAACAATATAGCAAAATCTCAGGACATGAAAGCTCCTAGATCTTAAAACTAAATGCACTTTCCCTTCAATCAGATTTCAGGAAGTATTTACCCCACCTGTCTGGGTTAGAGGGAATGCACAAACGGCCCCCAACCACTTGCTTCGTGTACAAGAAATAGCAAAGTGTGCTTGGCCATTCACTTCACGAAGTACGTAACATTAAAAAATGAGCTCGAGGCCTCTGTCATCAGCGCTGTATGTTAACCGCCTCACCATCGACGCAAACGAGTGTAACCCTCACTAGGTGCCACGTCTGAGAGAAGTCGAATTTTCCACCCACAACTCCTCTATTATTAAATGAGAGGCAAGTTACCACTAATTGAGTCAGGTTCATAGCTACATTTCGCGAGTTCTGACAACTAGCTAGAAAATAATAGCTTATTCTGCCATCTTAAGATAAACGTTCTACCAGGCACAGTGCTATTGTTACAGCTAAGAAATACAAGGCCAAGACTCCTTAGCGGAGGCTGGAGAAAGGGAGCGCGGAAACAGGAGATAAATTGTTCACAAAGACAGAGTTCACTGAGTGGTTATGATGTAAATCAGTGGTAGTAAGTGCTTTCAACAAGGTCATGTTGAGAAATCCAACTCTCAATTGAGATAATCCTTTCCAACGCATCGTCGGGACACCTAGCAGGAAACCTAAATTTCACCCTTTACCTGTTATTAGGCAGAATTGATGGAACCACCGAAAGCATACTTAAGTGATTGGCATATAGGGAAAGTGAAGTAAGAATACTTGACAGACAAAAGGATTAGAAAACTTAACTACATCAAATCCCAATTGATATAAAAATGTGTAGCTAAATAAATCTGAGTAGACGGACGATTAAATTGTCGATGTCAAATGAAGAGAACCAAAAGCAGTTATCAACCTAGATTACTGCACTGCATACAGAACATACTATCAAGTCACAGAGTACAACACAGTATCCTGTTTAAATAAAAAGGCCCAAATGCCCATTAGTAGTAATCAAGCATCTAAAGAAAGATACCTAAAGAAAAATTAAGTATATGATAGTACTAGTACCACCACAAGGGTGGATCTATTAACTTAAAGAATTTCAAAGAGTCAGACTGGGGCTAAATGCCAAACAGACCTAAATGCTTCAAACCAATAAAGATTATTAAAGAACAGGCAAACACCAAAACAGATTTATTTCAAATACACATTAGAACTTAGAAAAGCCTTTCTTTGATTTGTAACCGCTTGCCTTTGACACTTTGATGACGTTGTAGGAAACAGTTTTGCTGAGCGGCCGACATTCTCCACAAGTGACTATGTCGCCAACTTGTACGTCACGGAAACAAGGGGACAAATGAACTGACATATTCTTGTGTCGCTTCTCAAAACGCTTATACTTCTTAACGTACTTCATGTAATCACGGCGAATAACAATGGTGCGGTTCATCTTCATTTTGCGGACAACGCCAGTGAGGATACGCCCACGGATGGTAACGTCACTTGTGAAAGGGCATTTCTTATCAATATAAGTGCCAAAGATAGCCTCATTGGGTGTCTTATATCCCAAACCAATTGACTTATAGTAACGAGCTCCTTTCTTTCCAAGGAGTTTTTGCTTTTGAAAAGCTCTTTCTGCCTAAATGAAGTAATAAATGGTAACGAAAAAATGACTTACTTGATCAGCCATTGTAGAACGAGTATACACGCCAAAACAAGGGAATCCCGCTAAAGTGAATGCTTTGCTTAAACAACCTTTAATTAAACACAAATATAACTAGAGTTTGAATAAGATCTTAGAATAATTTATTTTTAATTTTACTGAAAAATCAATTAAGTCGATGAGATATTTATTATTTTATTTTTCTCAATTTATTTATTAATCAAATTTCAGATATATAATATATACTAAAATGTGTACGATTTTGCTTACCCTGGAATAGGCATTCTAAAACCGATTCACCGGAGGCTTGGAAACAATTATTTAAAATTAATGGCAATTAATTTAAAATAGTAATATCCATATCCAGATGAGGTAAAAAAGCAGAGTCATTATTATTCCTTCTTAACTAGACGTATTTCGCTCATTGGAAGCTTCCTTTTACTGCTAGTTATCGGAATTATTCTACTATAACGATCAATTGTACAGTGTTCTGAACATGACCATGCCAAAAGTACTGCTTATTTTTATAATTTTGGTTCGGTAAATGTGAATTATTAAACAGATATATAAAGTTATTATGAAAGATTTGAGTTTTTTTAATGATAATGGAGGGTGGAGGAATATTGTCAATGAGAAATAATATATCATATACATAGATTATATAATAATAATATATACTTCGATCTCTACCGCTTTCAAAGAAATCGATTCCCATTCATTTTCAAATTAAAACAAAAACAAAAAATATTTTTCACATTTTACTGTATTTAGTTTTCGGTCAATTTTTGCAGTCATGCACTTGAATAAATCTAATTTACACTTTATGTATTGAGTAACCAAGTTATTTCTGTATGATTTGTTCTATTAACCTGAGTTTACTGGATTTGAGAAAACAACTACGGCTATTTAAGTTGTACGCCATAAAATTGTATAACTAATTGTATATGTAAATCTAAGTTAGACTATTATTTGTAGGGTGCTGGAGGTGATACCTCGATTATAGCATAAAACTGATCGGAACCAAACCACAAAATTAGATACACGTTTCATATGGAATGATTAATTATACCATTCTAATAAAGCTAATAAATTCATTGGAATAAAGAGAAATAAAGGTTTAATTAGTTAATAGGTGAAAAATAGTGAATATTATAGTATAATTCTAAGGAAAATGTCATTTAGTAATTACATTCTAACATAACACATCAAGTTAAGTAATTGAAAAATATTAAAGGATTGTTCTCATTAATTTCTTTCAGATTGATGGTAGCGCAGTTTAGTTCAAATATGAGTTATTGCTTGGAATATTTTATGAAACCTACAGGAATAAATAGTCAAAGAACTGGGCTCATTTATGGTGGTTATTATAAATTTCAAATGAATTGGACGTTGTTGGAATTAGAATTGGGCAATATGACTTTTATTAATTAGATAGGATTAAATATGACATTGAATATACTTTGATTAGTTATATGCAACCATAATCTGGCACAACGGTTGGGTTGAAATTTTAAACGATGCTTATAAAACTTCGGGAAATTGTTTCTGGTCTAAATTGTATTCTAAGACTTCTAACAGAAAGAATTCTCCTAAATATCTTCCTTAATTATCCACCAAAGGTTTATTATTTAACTTGGATGCAAGTTTTGGTGTTCGACCTACGAAACGCTTGAATTAACGATAAATAATTTTGTACAAGATTTCGTGATAGTAATTATAATAATAGCTAATGGATGTCAAGTGGGAACACTTCTGCTTTAGACTCCGCATCCCTTTGATGGGATCCAGATGAGACAACGATGACATAAATACTAAACAAAGCGTATGGATTTCAGTATCTGAAACGCCCAATATTGGGAAGAAAGCGAGTAATTATAGCCAAATTGAACGAGTCAGTCCTTGTACAATAGGGTTAACATCTAGCCAAAATATTTATTTACCCTCATGCTCTTCAATGAGTTCTTATTCGCTTTAAAACACTATTCATTATTCTTATTGCAAATTTAATTACAACTAGGTTTTACTCAATTTATTGTTAGATGATTTAGTTTTCATATTTTAAAGTTTGAAAAATTATTATTGGATAAAATACGCTTAAGCACACTTCATGCTATTTCGTTAACATTATAATCCGAACTACAATGAGGATAGAAGACTGTGGGAAGCGCACTTCTGGGAAAAGTGAATGAAGGGGTGGAGAAGAGTGTTGATCTATTAATATTTCCTCAAAATGGGTCACTGTGTTTAAACAGAGTGCTATTGAGAGTGTGGGAGAGCCGTTGATTGTGTAAAGGTAAAACATGGAGCATAAAATGTCTTTTTTCGCCAAAACCTGCTTTGTTTAACTTGTACAAAAAGAGTTGTCAGGTCGTGTGAACGAAAAAAAAAACAGTATGAAGATGAAATTGTGTAAACCGCAGATAATAAAAATTAGAATAGATAAAAAATCGTAATTAATTTCATAAATTTCAAATCATTTCTACAATTCAATAAAATCAGTTAGTCCACCATTTGCTACGGAAAATTGTATGATCGTACCTAGTGATGTTTAAACGCTGATTAAAATTTTTCCTCTAAAAATTCTTTAAAGGTCTACTCGTTTTTGTTGAATATTAATTGTATGTCCACTACCTGGAAAGGTCTCAAAATCTGTTGAGGCTAACCAGTCTAACATGGTGTTGTCAATGTCTATGTCAGACTGTCTTCAAAGTGCCTATGGCGATGTCAATAACTCATCTACCCAATAACTATTTTAATGGCCTAATTCGCTATACCTCTTTAGCATTAGCTTGTCGAAGGGTTTCTCATAGGGTCCTCAAATTTTTCATTTCTCTTTACCCACTTTAGACCCATTACTACAGAGCTTTAATCTTAACGATCACTCAACTCCTACTCCAAATACTTTTAAACTTAACTCTATATTTAAAATTACCCCCACCAATTTCCTTGAAAACAAGCCTTGGATGGCTCAATTGCCTTCATTCTAGCTATATTTTCAGTAATCTCTAGTTTTGATTGGAGCATTCGGAAACTTGTGGCCTTTTATGCACTAGAATCCAGGAAAATTGAATAACATACGAAATGCATAGATTAAAAGAATTCGACGCAATGGCATTTCCTGAATGTACCAATTAGACGCAAATACAGTGTTGGAATCAGGTAAGCACTTTTTGGCTTTCAGTTGTCAAGGTGAGACAATTCTTTATATAGTTAAATGAAATGTAGTAGTTTTGTGGCCAGTAAGAATAGGAATGACGCATGTGGATTATGCACTAATAGGTAGAAAAGAGATGCCTAAATGAAAGTTACTTAGACTCAGTTGGTGCATAGACAATCGTACGATGGAGGGCGCATGACTGATTAAAATGGTAAAACCAACTTTTATCATCTTCGATCTTAGTTATAAGAATAATAAAAAATAAATTGTGTTAGATCTTT
>UZAE01013604.1:0-20763 GCA_900617975.1 Rodentolepis nana | reverse complement strand
ATGATAACTATCAAAACGCCTGCCATTTGAAATAAATAAGCAAATAATAATTGCCAAACTGGAAGGCGTTAGAGTTCAGAAATTTTTTCAAACACCCAATCAAAGAATATTGGGGGAAATACAGACGATAAAGTAGCGGTATCAAATCAAGCCGAAGGGAGAGATCAATGAGCCAAAGATTGATTCATTTTCCCCTGAAGTGAGATCTATATTCACTTGATTTGTGCTCAAGAATACAAATTTCTGAACGTAATTGAATACATTCAAGACTTTCCTGAATAAAAGAAAGAACACACATGTTCATATTTATTTCCTATTATCCAAAATATTATCGATCTTATTTCCTCTTTGTGCAATTCTTCTCTTCCTAAGCTTCCATTCCCAATATTTTTGACTTTATTATTATTATTATTATTTTCATTAAATAGTGGCTTTGAATCAATCTTCTTGAGTGCTTGCAACGTATTGCAAATGGCTCTTAAAGATTACTGTCAAATGCAGTGAAGAGATATAGCATAAATCAACTCCGACACTCATAGCTTTTCTACTCATATTTTTGGATGAAATTAGTAATTTATTTCTACCTCAAAAGGTCACAATTTTTAAAAGGTAGTTTTCTCGGAAGTTTATTGGATATGAGGCGAATTTCACTTGTAAATGTTAGGTGTTTTTCGTTATAAAAAGAAAGGCTTTCATTAATCAAAGTTTGGATGATTTACAACTTTTGAAACGAGGTTTTATTAGTTTCACAATTATCTGAAATTTCAGCTAGGACTGTGATTAGATAAGATCGGCAGCGTTCAATTTGGCCTTACTATGATGCGGTTAAGTAAATATCCCGATCACCTTAAAATTAGCCCCCGCCGTCTTCCTTTGTAGGGATCAGCGCCTTTGGGAGGTTGAAAGGCAAGGACATGGAGGCACCACGTGGTCCGGGGGGTGGGTAGGTGGGGGGGGGGGGGGGGGGGGGGGGGGGGGGAGAGAGAGGAAGCGGAAATGCCGACTTTGGTTAGCTGATGTCATCCTGATAATGCACCTGTGAATGACCTGTGTGCTCGATAAAATCTTTCACACAGTCTGAGTTGTCTCCTTAGAAAGTAACTTTCGAAGGCGTTGGCTTTCGTAACGATGATTAATTAATTAAATTAGTAAGGGCCAAAAGTGTTGTAATTTTACGAGAGGTTTTAAATTTCTTCCTTTATCTCGATTGAACTCTTCATTTAAGTGGAAAGCCAATATTAATTCAATTTTTATTAAATACGAAAGTATTCGTTCGTCAAATGTTCTTAATGTTTAAGTTAAAAATTAAATATTTACAAAAGGGTAGTATTAATATTACCTGGTAGAAAAACCTACTAGCTCCCAGATGTGGTATTTTTTCAAAAATATCTAAATTGAATTTATAAAAATGAAACTACAATTTTGTATAAATTTTTCGATTAAGTTCAATTAACATTGGATGTACGAATTTTACGAAATTTTGTTTTACAACTTTGCATTGATCATAGAGGAATATCTATTTATTTATTTATTTTAAATGGCAGGCGTTTCATTAGCCATTTAGTTGACTTCGGACTTCTCAGAGGGATGGTTCATCAAAGTAATAGAAAGTCGAGGAGTAGGGAACAGAAAAGTGAACCACGGATGTAAAGTGACAGACAGACGCAAAGGCAGAGAAAAGGTAAGATGAGTACTGTGGTAGGGGTCGAATATGACATACAATGGGGTCATGGTAGTTTGAAGTCAGAAGTCAACTGCCGGTTTGTATACTTCTTACCGTATCGTTGTCCAGGGAGCACCACGTGAAGGTGAGTCTATTGCGCATCCCTTATTAAACAAATAACGAAAGAGCAAAACCGAGAGGAATATAGCAGACGAAAAAATGAAGGAGCAGTTTTAAAATTGTTGTGTTTATTAAAAATAATTAAATAAAGTTGAAAAGTCTTCTTCATCAACTATTTTTTTCGAACGGAACAAAAAGACCCCATCACCTTCTCAATGCGGAGCTGAATATTGTAGAACATGGGGGTGTGCAATAGACTCACCTTCACGTGGTGCACTCTGGGCTAATGATAGCTATCTAAACGCCTGCCATTTGGTAAAAATAAATAAATTTAGCAGAACATTCAACTCTTTACCGAAGAAAACAAATATTTATTAGTTCCTCTATGGGAAGGAATTGTAATAAATTCGGACTTTAACTTAATTAATTGATTTTTATAAATAAATGACCGACACACCCCAAAGGGAGGGAGGAGGGGGGGACGGAATCCATCGAGCCAATGACAAATCTTTGGCCTGTTGAACGGATCCCCTGTGGAGAATGAGTGTTTCATTCAATTTCCCTTTCCTAAGGTCATACGGTTCACGTGTATGATCTCAGCAGTAAATAGCTTAAGGTCAATGAACTATCATATTCTATCAATTTTTTAACAGGGAACTCTAATTAGTTATTGCCCAGCTTATGTTATTTCAAAGTGGCTCACAAATTAATTTGGTGAATTTAAAGATGAAAATTAATTAAATTACTATAATTTAATAATAAACAAAAATATTAACCATAAAATAGGCGCATATGATGAGGACAGAATGGTTCAAGTCTCACTATGATCAATTCTGTAATTTGCTCATTTTTCATTAAATAAAATTTGTTTTAATTTATCCAATTGATTTAAGGTAGCGTTTGGTCGCACCATTAAGATGTCTCAACCCTTTTCTGTTAACCAATAATAAGAGGACGAAACTTTGAAGGACACTCTAACCCTACCAAATATCACTGATTTATTAAATTAATTTGTGGAGGAAGCTCTACTGAAGATTGCCTTGCTCCACTGCAACTGAAATCTCAAATTTTATTTTCAAATTCCACTAACAAGCACCTCGAATGCCTATAAATTATCACTTTGTCGCCTATTTGGACGTGCTCAGGCCTAGTAACATACTAAAACTATGCGCGAAAGAGGTCATGTCATGAATAACGAGGGACCTCTCGTTGACGATGAGGTCATGAGAGAACTAACGAGGGGAGGAAATTCGGTTGGGTTATCAAGATGGCCCATCTCCATCTTGCATAACTAATTAACACATCAATCGCGTCTTTCACATTGATGTCGCACGAAAGCAAGCCGTTATTATTCAAATTTTGTTTTGATGTCTTCCCAAGATTAGGCTATTTTTTAAATTCCTTTGTCTGGGAAATTATTCTATATATTTACATACATAAATAAATATATATATTGAATAAAAAAATAGGTGAAATTAAAAACGAGAAGCGAATAATGAATCTTGAAATCCAATAAAAGTCTACAATTTAACATTTCCTCGCCTCTAATTATACCCGACTTAAGGGGAAAGAGTAAAACAATTAATTCTTTACTGTTGTTTAAAATTGAGCAATTTGGCCCTTTAATTAAAACAAACCTGCCTACTTGAAAGAGGCTTTAGCAGTAGTAATAGAGCCGAAAAAAGCTTAGAAGTTACTGTAGCGAAAATAAACACATTAGGCTTAATTTAAGAATGAGTGAAAGGAAAGTTAAATAAAAATTTTCCTCAGTTGGTGGCAAATTAACGACATCTTGGGGGAGGGGGGGGGGTTAATTGAATCCTTCCAAGCGCAAGTCTACTGTATATCGATTTTTCGAAGGAATTCTGTGTTATCAAGTGCCACCTGCTGATGCCCTTTTTAAAATGCCACTCTTTTAAAGCTCACTAGAAATAGACAAATTTAATGAGCTCTGCCATGCTCACAAGCGGCTTTCTTATTTAGTCTGTCCGCCCATTTCCTAAAGAATGTATTATATGACATTACAGAATGCTACATATCCCTTTTTCCATCAGGGAACATCCAAACACCATTGAAGTGAAGTTCTCAAGTGAGTGAGGGAGGTTTTTATGGGGAAGAGGGGGGGGGGGAGGAGGGAGGAGTATCCTCACAGAAAAAGATGGAACTCTGGAAGTGATGATCAGTGAATCGGGAGGACCTTACAACACTTCAATCAACTAACCAATGAGCTTGAATTTTGCTATGCTTTAACTAACTCATTCAGAAACTTAAGGTTCTAATCACGGGAAGTGAGTTATGGAACACTTAGATATTACAAAAATGGTTCTATTCCTTTCGAGACAGCAGACAAATCAGTGCCTTTGAAATTCAAAAAAAACACAACCTCTTTACATCTTGAATTCATTGTATACTCATGTTGTGATACACATTTTCCTCCATAGCAGGAAAACTTTGTAAATCCATTCGTTTGGATAAAATTTTAATACAAGGATTTTAAAATTTTTTAATAATACACTGTTAAATGATATTAGGCTAATTTAATCAAAGGTTTTCAGGTACCGCACAAGTGTTCTTGGCCTAGCAAATGAATCAATAATTAATTCATTAATTCAAGCAATCAATTTTCCCCTAGAATCAAGAAATTTAATCTATAAATCTGCTTTATTCAACAAGTGATGAGATGATGAATAAATCAGGACTTTATGCATTAAAAAAGCTATTGGGTTGGCAACTAAGTCATTGCCATTTTTGTTGACAGATTCACTCTATACTTTCTTTTGTTTTGTTAACGTGGCCAGAGCATCTAACCTATATTTTTTTCTTACTGTATGGGCTTCTAGGTTAATTAGTAAAAATTTTTTTTTGTTTAGTTCTTTAGTTTTGTTTTTATCCCAATTTAAAAATGAAAGAACAGGACGTGCACTTCCGACTCATTTTATTGTATTACTTCCGAAAAGGCAAGAATGCATCGCAAGCACAAAAGAAGTTATGTGCCGTATATGGAGATGAAGCCTTAAAAGAAAGGCAGTGTCGAAATTGATTTGAAAGATTTCGTTCCGGTGATTTTTCACTGAAAAATTCACAACGATCTGGCCGCCCAGTCGAAGTGGATGAAACCCATATCAAGGCCATTATCGATTCAAATCGTCACAGCACAACACGAGATATTGCAGAGAAGCTCAATGTGTCGCACACATGCATTGAAAAAAAATTAAAAACCCTTGGTTATGTCAAGAAACTTGATTTATGGATCCCTCACCAGTTAAAGGAAATTCATTTGACGCAACGGATTAGCATCTGTGATTCGCCGCTACTGAAACGCAATGAGAATGATCCATTTCTAAAGAACCTAGTTACTGGCGACGAAAAGTGGATAGTTTATAACAATGTTACTCACAAGAGATCATGGGTGAAGCAAGATCAACCAGCCCAAACAGTATGAAAAGCAGAGATTCACCAAAAAAAGATTATGCTGTCAGTCTGGTGGTGGGATCACAAAGGAATTTTGTATTTTGAACTCATGCCGCAGAACCAAACGATAAATTCAAATGTGTATGTTGAACAACTCGAAAAACTGAAGGATGCAATTGAAGATAAGCGGCCAGCATTATCAAATCGGAAGGGTGTTGTTTTCCATCATGATAACGCAAGGCCCCACACATCTCTGGTTACTCGGCAAAAATTATTGGAACTGGGTTGGGATGTTTTGTCACACCCACCATATAGCCCTGACCTTGCGCCTTCAGATTACCATTTGTTTCGTTCCATGCAAAACGCTTTAAATGGTCAAATTTTTAACAACGCGGATGATGTCGGATCACACCTAATTCAGTTTTTTAATAGCAAAGACCAGACATTTTACGAACGGGGAATTCTTACTCTGCCAGAACGATGGAAAAAGGTCATCGACAAGAACGGCCAATATCTAATTGAATAAAGTTATATTTTTAAACAAAAATTCCGAATTTGCCTTCTTATTTGAAATCGGCAATGACTTATTTGCCAACCTAATAGTTCGTTATTTACTTCCATTCAATCCATCCCTTTTCATTCTTCTTCGCTATTCGTCATATCCAAGTACCACCGCGTGATCAGATCTTGCATAATTTGTTTATTTCAAATTCCAAGAGTTAAATTATTGATATTCCATACGACTCTTCTACTCCCTGAATCCCCAACACGCAATTGCCTCGTTCTTTGTGAAACTGGGTAAAATTACCGAATAATAGCTTTGAATGGGTATATAACGATACACGTGGTAAAATTAATGGGGTTATTAAATTACTTCGGCTTGCCAGATAGACTGTGGGCTAATAATTTATCCCTCAAGCCCACCCACTCTAATTGGAAGGGGGGTGGAGGTGGAGGGGGGGGGGTAGCAGAGGGNGGAGGGGGGGGGGTAGCAGAGGGGGTGGGGAGGAAATACAGGTGCTCTAATTAGAAACCGCACATCTTTATGATTCATGTATTGGCGGTGTGTGTGTGCGTGTGTGTGTGTGTGTATATACGTACACTTACAAATGTGACCCGAATGAGGGGGGGGGGGGGGGGGCGGGCTGCTTGGTTAAAATCGTTATTACCTTCTTACACCACTAAACACAGACTAAAGTGCGGTAAAGTGACTTGCAATTAAAGAATGTAACAAGTTTTCGTTCTAATCAGTGGGAAATTTAATTTGAAAAAATTATTGCTAAAACAGAGAATGTTACATTATTTAGGGATGGAAATGTGCGTTGAAAGGGACGAAGTGTGCAAAATCATGAAGAATTTTCGAATTTTTAATTTTTTTGTTTTAATTGATTATTGATTAGCGAAACTTGTTTGAATTTGGGTAGAGGTATGAAAAGAAGTTTTAGAGGCGCAAACAAACCAAAAGTGTGAATCTCAACACTGTGACTTGTTAAACGTTTGCTTATAATTGGAAATTCTAAAGACAAATGGTTCATCTTTCTTCATTCTTCTTAGGGAAAAAATGTGGCTGAAACCCGCTTAGGATTGCAGACGACAAGAACAGTGGGATTTTTGAAATTTGACTTAAATGAAAGTCAGTTCCTTTAAAAAAGCTCACAAATTTCTATCCATAAATGTGTAAATCATCAATTGATTTGGAGTGAAAAGGGTAAGAAATTGTAGACAGGAGGGCTGTTGCGCGTCCCCCCCTATCAAAGCTGTTGCAGTCCGGGGTAATTCAACTTCCAATCCTGTTATATCCTCTCCCGAAGGTGAAGACAGAGTATTGTTTGAATTATCCTTATTCCCATTAGGAGTATTGTCTACCGTGTAATACCGTATGCTATTTTTTTCTTTAATTTAATTATCCAACTCAAAGGAACCGACATTTGGAGCATCTTGACGTGTCCCTTCGATAGTGCCCGCAGGTAAATGAGCCTGGGAGTGATTTTTATTCCTTTTTTTGTTAAGCCACAGGGGAACTTCAAGCATGCTACATCACATTATGAATCTAATTATAAGTCTACCCCCCCCCCCCCCCCCCCCCACCCTCCTCTCCCATTTTCATTTCACTATGACAGAGCAATTAAAGAGAGGCAGAAAGAAACGAACGCTCCTCTGCAGACGGCCCTTATTTCTCTTACTGCTTTGCGCTTCACTGCATCCATAATTAGATTCGCTTTATTACACGGATAGACAGGTAAATGAATAAATGAAGTTTGCGTAAAAAATCGCTCTCTCCCAGCCCCCTCTCCCTCCATCAAGAGCCTTCTCTTCTCTCGCCTCATTGACTTCTTTACTTCGCTAACCACCCTTCCCACTCGCCTGTTCAAAACCGAGTGAGAATATGTGCTAAAAAGGAATGCTTCGAAGTTCTTATAATTACTTATTTGCCCTACAATGGAACCAGAACAACTCCTGACTTATTCCTGGCTTCAAGCGACATCAGCGAGCATACACGCCGCAAAATAATTGACGATCCTGGTTCTGGTCACAAACCAGTCATTGCTAGTATTACCATCGACAGCAAAAGCATGACATGGAAAGTGCCAACTAAGCTATCATGGAACTTCAAGAAGGCTGACTGGCCTAGATTCACAAACCTTTTAGAGAATGAACTTCACACAGGTCCCCTCAATTTCAACCAACATCCTGACAAACTTCGCAATGATATCACGAATATTATGATCAGATGTGCAAAGAAAACTATTCCCCGAGGCAAGACTAAACACTATCGAGAGTTTTGGTCTAGACACCTTGAGGAACTAAAAAGAAAGCGGGACGCCCTTCGCAACACTGCTGATCAGACTGGAAGAACGGAAGACGTACAAGCCTGGAGACGACAATCAGCTGTCCAAAGGCAAGCCATCTTACAAGCTAAACGGACTTCTTTCGACAAGTTCATCTCTAGTATCAACTATCAAAGTGATAGCCAACGCACTTTCAAATTCCTGGGTAACATCCAAAACAACAGAGAAAGACCCAGGAAAGAACCAATACGCTTAAAAAACAAACTGCTTACCACCGACTCCGAAATAGCTAACTGCTTTGTGGGGTTCTATTCCCACAAGCAAAAGAAAACCCCTTTTGTCAGAAAATCTTCAAGAGATTTAACGATACAAGTAAGGCAGTTGGATGAAATTAAGGAAGACATAGCAACACCAAATAATGTACTTACTGAACCATTCAGACCTTGCAAACGTAATGCTGTGATGAAACAGCTAAAGTGCAAGAAGTCTCCTGGCGAAGACGGTATTCATCCGGAATTTATAATTACAATAGGAACAAAAGCCAAAGAAACCATGCTGACGCTTTACAACAAAATCTGGGAGACCAGTCTCGTACCTAACCAATGGAAGGTTGTCATAGTAATATCAGTACTAAAAAAGGGCAAAGACCCTAGCAACTTTGACAACTATAGGCCTATCTCCCTCACAAGTGTGCTGGCTAAACGTATGGAAAGAATGGTTAACAGGAGGCTGACCTGGTTCCTTGAGACCAGGAGTGAACAAGCAGGCTTTAGGCCACAGAGATCAACGAAACAACAAGTAGCCACTTTCTCCCAACACATCAAAGATGCCCTTGAGCGAGAAATACATACAAACACATCAAAGATGCCCTTGATGCAAGAAATACCCTTAGTCTGTTTTCGTCAATTTCAAATCAGCATATGACTTAGTATGAAAAGTTGAAATCAGCTTAGGACTTAGTATGGAAAGAGAAGCTAATTCTAAAATTGGCAAAGATTGGTATTAAGCATTACATACTAAATTGGATAAAAGCATTCATTGGACAAAGATCATGTAAAGTCAACTTCATTAAACCTGAACGCCCAATCCGAACGCTGGACATTGAAGAATAGTTTTATAAGGGCTGGTGAATTTATGGTGAAGTGTCTCAATGGTTCCACTTTACGATTCTACTGGCTTTCCAAAAATATTCATAAGCTCATAGCTTAACAATAACCCATTACTACATTAATGACAGATAAGTTGCGAGCACGCCAGGATTCGAACCTGGAGTCTTCTGATCCGTAGTCAGACGCGTTATCCATTGCTCCATAATTGCATCAATGACAGGGGGTGTGCAATAGACTTACCTCCACGTGGTGCACCCTGGGCAACGCATACTCATACGGCAACAAAGTCTATTACTCGGAAGTTGACTTCTCACTTCAAACTACCATGACCCCACTGTATGTCATATTCGACTATTTCCACAGTACTCACCTCACCTTTTTTCTACCATAGTGTCTGTCTCTTTTACTTCTTTGAAACACTCTCCTGCCCCCCCCCCCCACCCTCTCGACTTTTTTCACTTTGATGTTCCTCCTCCTCTCTGTGAAGCCTGAAGTCATCTAAAGGGCTAATGATAACCATCAAAACGCCTACCATTTGATATAAACATTAATGATAGACTTTAGAATAGCGTAACAAATATGGAAACCACAGGAATACCAAAAAATAATAAGTTAATTTAATTTTTCCTATGAACAAAAATACGCGATTTTGCCCAACAGCTTCAACACTATTTTTACTTGTATAGTCGTCGTGCTTTGGAGAAAAATTCATCCACATCATTTAGGAGCGTGTTCATCCTCGTGGAGGTGGATTAGATGTGGAAGAATTAATCATCTACCGTTGACTTTTACAAACTGTCGTTATTCCCGCAGTACTCCTGACCACCAGGGGAGAATTTCATCAGTTGCTTTTCAGCTTTGAGGAGCAACCTCTCCCTCTTAATGTATTTATTTGATGGTTTTGATGGTTATCATATCAGCCATTTGGTTGACTTCAGGCTTCACAGAGGGGAGAAGGATCATCAAAGTGAAAAATCCGAGAGGAGGGGAACTGAAGAGTGTTTCAAAGACGAAGGTTGAAAATTTAGAAAAAATGTGAGGTGAGTACTGTGGAAGTTGTGGAATATGTCATACAGTGGGGTCATGGTAGTTTGAAGTGAGAAGGCAACTGCCAGTGAATAGACTTCTTTGCCGTATGAGTATACGTTGCCCAGGGTGCACCACGTGGAGGTAAGTCTATCGGTCTTAATGTCGAATTTTCGTATATTTGACATATAATTAACTGGTAATTTTCATTATTTGCGATCCACCAAAAATACCCAGAGATGCGCATATAGATTGCGGAGAGAATTCGGTGGCGCCACACAGTTAAACCGCGTCGCCACAATTCAGCGGCTTTCTCTCTCTCTCTCCCCCACCTTCTCCCTCTTCCATTCTCTGTTCATCGGTAGCTGAACAGAGAATGGAAGGAGCCATTGGGGATTGATCCGATTGTAAGTTGGAGAGAGGCGGGGCCGGGGGAGGGTGTTGATGGATGCGTGGCGTAGTTTTGTGAGCACATGCTATCAATGAGCAGAGAGAGGTTCAATTTTCAAATCCGAAATCATTTTCACAAAGTCATAGAGGAAAATAGTGTGCAAACGATATGTGAAAAGTAATCCCACCTCATCATCCGATCATTAATAGCACAAACAGGTAATCACACAGAGAACTTGAGCAGTTCACTGAAAATACATGCCCTAATTACTTACCTTTCATTAAATTAATTAATCAACTATACTTAGGCTTAATAATGAGCGTACAACGCAATTCAATAAATTATGGTTTTTTTTCGCAATTAGTAAAGAAAAATGAGCATTATTAATTCTAAATACTCCCTTCAGCTCATCGATTATTGGTTGGGAATTAATTTTGAATTAAATCATTTCCTCCTCCCTACCTGGGTTTTAAAGATTTCACTTAGCCACAAGGTGGAGGCTTGATTCACCCTGAAAACCCTCATTCAGGCAGGAAATTAGCAATTTAGTAGTTTGCTAAGGCTGAATGTGTTTATTTAACGTCTTGTTGCACGAGAAAGAGATTAGTTCACTGTCGACTTGATACGACAACTGAGTCAGCAGTGTGAATAGACTAATTGCGCAAATTATAAGTACGATCATGTCGGCTAGCACGTGATAGATGGCATGTCGTTCCAGTATTTCCAACTGAAAGGGGCTCATAGTAAGTGAATTCTAGCAAGCTTCGACTTGTTTAATCAATTCAATTGGTCTGCCAGTCCAGTTTATTGGGGATGTGGGCAAACTCGGTTAAAACATTCCCGTTGGGCCTCGGTCTATTTGTACCAAGTGCCACGATCAATAATTGGAGTAAATCAATAGATCATTGCAGATATTGTGGCTATGACCCCACCAAAACCCTCTTTTAGGATAGGATCAAAAAAGGCCTTCGAGCATCCCCCCCCCACTATAACTCAATGCCTACAGATTGCTAGTTAAATTAGACTTTATTAAATTTATTTTAAGGGCAAAAGTGCTATCGTTTGCGCTATTGATGTTTGTTTAAACACTTTCTACCAAAGCTTCGAAATAGATTTGTCTTTGTACGTGAGACATCTAGTTTAGTTTAAAAAGGCCATTGGTGGACAAGGTATAAAATAACCTGTAAATACAGGCATCATAAAATGTACAATTAAAATATTGAATAATTGTTTTATGTTTTCGCTGCCTTAGTGTTTATGTCACCACCCATTAGTTCGATCAAATGAATTCAATAGGACTTTGATTACTTACTTAAGGGGGTATTCTGGTCTAGAAAAAGAAAAAAATTTCAAAATTTTTTTGCATATTTTCATAGTTTAACTATTTAAGAATATGTCTACGAGAGGATTTTTCAAAATTCAAATTATTTTTGGAGATAAAAGTATTTTGCTGAGCAGGCATCCAAATCGGTTGGGCTGCAACTAATCGAACAAAAGACATAATGGGTTCTCCGACTACCTGAATCCATATTTCTTAGTAAGCCCTTTTGTTCCGTTATATCTATCTATCTATCTATCTATCTATCTATCTGTCTATACATATATATATATATATATATATATATATATCTAACGACAATAGATTTACGGAACAGGAAAACACCAGTTTTACGAGTGCATCAGCAAAAAAATTGAGGAAATCAAATTATGAAGAGGCTACTGTGTTTTGGAGTTTTTCACGGTCTTTTCAGCAATACTTCGTTTATTTCGTGTACTACATGCAACAATGAGATTTTATTTTCAAGAACGGCTCAAAGCGGACTCGGGTTCAAAATTGCATTACAATGCAGTTGCAATAGTCTACGCTACATTCCATCATGCCATTAGTTGACAAATCCTTCGAAGTTTATCATCAGAAGAGTTATTGATTCGATGTTTGGGTTCAGAAACTCAAGATAATAATGGGTCTCAAAACTCGCTGATATGGACTTTCGCTCCAAAGCATATCCATTCCGGGTCTCAGATCATTGAAATTGCAACATTTATTGCTGTGTGTACTTTGTGGTATTTTTAATGAAGGATTCATGCCGATATTGAGGATGATGACGATTATGGGAGTGAAAATTGGTTCAGAAGCGCATGTCTTTGATATCAGACGAGACAACGCGCGGATTGACCGCTCTAAGAAACGAGCATCCAGCGCAACAAAGGAGGCCAGAACTGCTCGAATAGAAAACAGAGACGCCAAAAATAGTTTTTTCGAAGTCGAGGAAGGTCCGATTTATGCAGCAGGAATAGCAGATTGAATAAATGTAAGTTAAAAACATAATTTTATGACGTAGACTGCAAAAATTTACTTGAAACTTTAAACGCGTTTTTCTCAAAACTGTTTTTTTGAATCTGATACCCACGATTTCTCAGATTCTGCCAAACCGATTTACTTGAAATTTTAAGAGAGTCTTCTTAGGGACTTGTCTATGTCCGGAACTACGGCCACCCACAAATTTTTATTTTTACTATTTTTAAAAAATCGAAGAATGTTCAAAAAAGTGGTATAAAAATGTTTTTTTCTTTAGACAGTCGCCATTTTGTAAAAAAATATTTCTAAAACTTTTCCGTAGTTCCGGACATAGAGACAGAATTGTAGATTGATAATCTTTTTTATTTTTTGATTTCACATTGCTTGGAGAGTTTAAATCGTGGATATGGTCACGCACCATGGTTTTGAGACGCCCAACTCGATCAGCTGATAACTAACCGAATTTTAAATTTAAATTTTATTTTTTAATTTTTTTGTATGCTTCTAATGTGAATAAATAATGTATCAAAAAATTGATAATAAAAATAATGCATAATTTTTTACAGCACTTCAAAAATGACGTAAAATTCATGTCTCTAGACCAGAATACCCCTTTAAGGTCATAAGTTAACAAAGATTCCTTCATAAATCCGCGAACAAGAGGCATTCCTACCCCCCCCCCACTCCCGTTGGTCTCCAGGTTGTTCACAGTGCTTATCAGTAAACCCCTAGATTGGAATATCTCGTCATCGCTACAGCATCAAGAGTTAGTGATAGAAAGGGATCATTATTTCCAAAATTTATTTATTTCAAATGGCGGGCTTTATGACACTTATCATTAGCCCTTTAGCTGACTTCGGGCTTCACAGAGGGTCATCATTAGCCATTTAGCTGATTTCGGGCTTCACAGAGGGATAGAAACATCAAAGTGAGAAAAATTCGAGAGGGAGAACAGAGGTGAGAAAAAGTGGAGAGGAGGAACAGAAGAGTAGTTCAAAGATGTAAAAGAGACAGACAGACACAAAGGTAGAGAAAAGGTAAGATGAGTACTGTGAAAGTGGTAGAATATGACATACAGAAGATGAGTACTGTGAAAGTGGTAGAATATGACATGGAGTGGAGTGATGGTAGTCTGAAGTCAACTGCCAAATAATAGACTCTTTTGCCGTATGAGTATACGTTGCCCAGAGTGCACCACGTGGAGGTAAGTCTATCGCACACCCCTTATTTGCAAAATAAGGTCTTTGTTATGTTAATTACGACGACTTATTGGTGAAGCCTTCTCCTAAAATGCCATCGGGTGTAAAGTAATCAGAGTTGTTAACATATTAACTATCTCAACCGCTGAGTCTATCTCTGTTACCCCCCCCCCCCCCCCCCCCCCCCCCCCCCGCCTCCCGCTCCATCCCCCCTTAATCTCCCTATTTACAAGCAGGCCTGACTCCAATGAAGCTCTTTTCTCCCCAACTTCTACGTTCAGGTCCTCTAGCACATTACCTTCTATCTACAGTTCCTTCCATCTGCTTCATCTATGAATAGCCAACAACTTCTTTTGTAGACTTTTTCCTTCACACCTTTAAGTACTTCCTATTGAACTAATATACTTACTCAATTCATCCTCTCCTTTATCACTTTTGGTGCTCTACACTGGTACTTAACCAACAATAAGTACTTTTTCTGATCTGAAATCTACCTTACTGATCTGAATTATCAGTTAATTTCGCACATATTTATATTTCATAAAGCATTTACGATGCTCCCCCCATCTACCTCCTCTTTCTTATATCGCTGAACTCATTTCTGCCATCGCAAGGCGGCGGCCTTCTTTATCTTCGTGCTCTGCAGCGGCACACACACACACACAAATGTCTTCATAACTGCCTCGTTGGCGCCATAGTTCAGGGAAGGCAGGGAGGGAGGGAGGGAGGGAGGGAGGGAGGGAGGAAGGGTGACAATGCATCTACAAGAGTACACACACGTGGAAATCTAACCAGCCGGTGAAATTTAAAACACCCACGATAGCGCGCATGCACTCATTTAAACAAAATGGGGGGGGGGGGGGGGGGTGGAGAATAGCGAGAAAACAATAGAGGGTGAGAAAAAGGAGCCAAGGTCTTCTTACTTCTCAATTTCTTCTGTCTGTTTGTTGCTACACGAGAATAGTCACGTAATTAAGTCAAAAAGTGGGACAAATAAGACCATAGATAGGAATGCATGATTCATTCCGACACTCCGTCAACCGGCTGATTGACCATCGATCGGTCGATCGTTTGGCAGATGGAAGTTGCGTTATCACCTAGCAGACCTTTGTCCGCCTTAAGCGCGATTTTGGCACTGTTTGTAGGTCTACCAATTTGATGTTTACTACTAACATAAGTTCAATCTCATTAGATAAATTTTTTGGACGAATAGAATTCATCTCAGGACTGACTTGAATTTTAAAAAGAGCATATTGATAGCCCTAAATTAGCAGAATCTAAATTTATAGAAGATGTAGTGAGGTGGGTAGTTCAAATTGAATTCTTGTTCCTTGCACGAGTCAGAAATGCCATCTTCACTCGCTATCTAGATGGACCAGAACTTATTTTTAAACTTGTGGTGTGCGACAGACTTACCTCCAAGTGGTGCACACTGGGCAATGTATACTCATACGGCCTAAAAGTCTACAAACCGGCAGTTGACTTCTGACTTCAAACTACCATCACCCCACTGTATGTCATATTCTACCACTTACAGTACTCGGCTTACCCTACTCTCGACCTTTGTGTCTGTCTCTTTTGCATCTTTGGAACACTCTTCTGTTCCCCACCCCTCGTCTTTCGGTTAATTTGATGTTCCTTCCCCCCCCCCTGTGAAGCCCGAAGTCAGCTAAAGGACTAGCGATAACTATCGAAACACCTGCCATTTTAAATAAATAAATTTGTAAACTTTGAACTTCAATAGTCAACTACAATTAATCGAAAATTCATAAAACACCAGTCATAAATGAGCCACTTTGGTTTGGCTCTTTCCCAATTCTTATGCACCAGACAATGCAGAATGAGGTATTTTGAAGTGAATTCGATTACGAGGATCGTTCGGACAGTTGAACAGTCATGCATTCCAATCGAATGTCTCCCAAATGAAAATCGTAAGTAATGTGGATTTAACTGGGTACTTATTAATATTGATTATTATTACCGTAAAATGGAGGAGAAGTTTGGGGGGAGGGGTCAGTGTGTGACCGATTGATTGCCAGATGTTTGATCTTGCTACAAAGTGACGATTTTAAATTGAATTATTTGGACAACTTTAATTGGGGCCAAGTCAAGAGTTTTGTTTTCTACGCCCGAAATGCAGACATTTATAGTAATTCACGAACGTGATTGCCGCCTTTTAAGCATAAAGAGCCAGGAAAGAAAAGTTGTCACAAAAGTTGCCGCATGTGGGTCTGAGTTTAGATATCTTTCCACTTGTATTTCAAAGCCTTAAAAGGTCTAATCACGTGGAAGCGACTGCAACAGCAGAGGAATTGAATTCGGTTGAATATTGATAATGCAGTCATGACAGCAACAACCTTAGGCTTTTTTAAATACTTTAAGTATTGAGCCGTCCATAGCTCAGTTGTCAATTACATTATCGATCAAATTTATCGGTTTTTAATGGTTAATACACCACTGTGATTTTGCTGCATCTTCTTATAATTACGTTCAGGTGAATGCGAAAATTGAAAGAATGCAAACTCTATAGCATATCTCAGTGATGTTCACCTTATTTGAGTTCGATTTACTATTTCTCTGCTAATCATTTTGAGGGATACTATTAATGATAACCTACATTTACCTTAACAAATGGTCTAGCTTTCCTTTGTATACTTTCTTTGTCTCTTAATATTCTTAAATTTTATTAAAAAAAGCGAAATAATGCTTTGAGTTATGTTGAATAAATATATTTTTATTTATTTATTTCAAATGGCAGGCGTTTTGAGAGGGGGGACAGAATAATGATTCACAAATGTAAGGGAGACAGAAAAACAGACAAAAAGGCAGAGGAAAGGTAAGAAGAGTAATGTGGAAGGGTTTGAATATGACATACAGTGAGGTGATGGTAGTTTGAAGTCGTCAGAAGTCAATGGTTTATAGATTTGCCGTATGAGTATACGTTGCCCAGAGCCATTTAATAGACTTTTTTGCCGTATGAGTATACATTGCCCAGGATGTACCACGATGTTGAATGAATATGACAAGCTGCTTAATTCAATTAATACCCGTTTATGTCATTTTACTTATGGGGGGAGAGAGTAGGTGGCCACTTAGTTGCTGGGTAGTCGTCTTGAGATAAGATAAGTGATAGAGGGTGGTGGGGAGTGGGGTGGAGTGGGTAATGGCATCTTCGGCTCCATTTCAATCTCTGCGTCTCTCTTTCTTATGTAATCAAATTGCCTGTCCGTCTGTAGGGTCACCCAATGAGAGACTCGAGCTAATAAAACTCCTTCAAACCCTCACCCCCCCCCCCCCCAACACGTACGTTTGTAAATGCGTGTGTGTGTGCTTTTTGTGCAGATGAGTAACCGCCTAGCAACACCATTGCCTCTTCTCAGAGTACTTCTCATCTTCTTTTCTCTCTTAATAAATTGTCCACTCTATGAAGGAATTGTAGGAGGAATGGTACTGGAATCTAGGTGTCCAATGTAAGATGAAACTGGACTGGAGTCTTAATTTGGGTCACTGATAAAGAAGCAGATTAATATACATACAGTATTAGGAGAAATACTACTATAATGCCTCCATTTCAAATTTCCATTCAAACTCCATGCATCTTAGCACTTCAAGCGATTACTAAGTAAATTATCCTCAAATAATTATATTATTCATGAAGACAGGTCAATACCTATTATTGAGAGACACACAACGGATAAAGTAACTTTGATCTGGAAAACTCAAATCAATTTAAAAGGAGAAGGCTTTGACTCTGGGCTGCTGCGACAAACTTTGCAAGTTCATTTTTACACCAGAAGTTTCTTCCTAGTTACCAAATTACGAATCCTTAAATACAGCATAGCTACTTTATAAAAGTCGATAATGGCGATTTCTGCCTCTGAAGGCGTAAGCCATACCCCCCCTCATGGAAAAATATTGTGAAGTGAGGAACCGCAAACCTGCCGCAGTGATGGGTTCACCGTGCCTCAGTTGCTACGATTATCCAGGATCTACATTTGCTTTAAATCTTAAAAGCCAGCGGTTTTTGAAAAGTCACAAATCAACTCGTCATCCTCAAGGTCGTCTCTTCAAATGATCTTTTGAAAGAAACAACTGATATCAGATATCCTGAACAGATCTACCCTACTCTTACCTCAGATCATTTCCTCAAGGATAGCACTACGCACATACTTATCCAAAAAAGGCATTAGGGAATTCCTTTTTAAAAATAAACGCATATATATTGCTATAAACTTCAAGAAACCAATTATATTTCAGGTAACTCATACATGCAATCCTCAAAAGATAATAACATATGTCAATTTAAGAAATGAAAATTTTTTCCGACTTCTTAGTTCTTTCTCTAATATAGGTACTAGAATCAACCCTATTTCGTCTAACACAAATCTAATTAATAAAGGTTAATCAAGCGTAGGCCTGTTGTGCTACTGTTTGATTCGGAAATTAAGTTAACTTATTTCGAATATAATAAGTTTATTTTTTTTATTTGGTGCGGCAGCCAGAAAGAAATCCTTTGATCTTTTTTGTATTTACCACAACTCCCTGCGTATGCACTCGTGTGTGCGCGGTTTTCCAACAAGAAAAAAAATGATTGAAATAAATAATGCGAAACCATGGCCCATTTTTTTTTCAAAATTTCAATCGGTTTTTATGGACCCAGTTTTGTGAACAACATAATTTACTCCTGGCCTGATTAATGCCCAGAGTTAATTCATAATTAAATTTAGTGAAATTAATTTTAATCAAAAGTAAATTTAAATGACGTAATTTTTTCGAAAAATAGAGTTAAACGGCGCGTTGTAACTGGCTGAAGGTTAATAGAATTTAAATCTCAATAATCAAATAGGTTGTGTGAACAAGGTAGTTTTAATATGGTCAGTTTTCGTTTATGTATCAAAAAATTTAAGGTAAGATCATGACAAAGTAATAAGGACTTGGGGTGTGCGATAGACTTACCTCCACGTGGTGCACCCTGGGCAACGCATACTCATACGGCAAAATAGTCTATTAACCGGCAGTTGACTTCTGGCTTTTGACTTCTCACTTCAAACTTCCACGACCCCCCTGGTTGTCATATTCGACCCCTTTCACAGTACACATCTTACCTTATTCTCTACCTTTGTGTCTGTCTGCCTCTTTTACATCTGTGAATCGCTCTTCTGATCCCCACCCCTCGACTTTCTGCTACTTTGATGAACCTTCCTTCTGTGAAGCCCGAAGTCAGCTAAATGGCTAATGATAGCTATCATAACGCCTGCCATTTGAAATAAATAAATAAGGACTTTATTTTAGGCGAATAAAATTCTCAACCCCAGGGAGCCATTAAGAGGGAAATAAAAATAGGCGTTAATCGCTCAACGAGAAGGTGATCATCTCCTTAATTGGTGCAATAAAAAGGGCGAAATGAATATTATCAAGTCTTTAATCTTTTAACCAATCAACAACAGCCCTTCCACAATGTCCTTTAGGGAAACTCTAGTCGCGAGGTTTTTATCAGGACTTGAAATGTTAGAACTCATTTGAACCGATCGCATTTGCTTCTTTGGATATCAGCTTTGTTGATGCGTTAACGTACAACTTTGTGATCCTAAAGGTTGAATTGAGGAGTGTGCGATAGACTTACCTCCACGTGGTGCACCCCGGGGCAACGTATACTCATACGGCAAGAAAGTCTTTAAACCGGCAGTGGGCTTCTGACTTCAAACTACCATCACGCCACTGTATACCATATTCGACATCTTTCACAGTACCCACCTAACCTTTTTCCTACCTTTTCTAACTTCGTCTTTGAAACTCTTCTGTTCCCCCCCCCCCATCTCGACTTTTTTTCACTTTGATGTTCCTTCCCCTTCGTGAAGCCTGAAGTCAACTAAAGGGCTCATGATGACCATCAAAACGCCTGCCATTTGACATAAATAAATAAGGTTGAATTGAAATCAAGGCCAAACTTTTTATAAATCTGTTCACCTTCAAACATAGGAGTTATTGGCACAATAAAACAATTCTAAGAGGTTTGTGAAATGCGTGATTACGGAAATACAAGTTCAGACAGCATCGCAACTTGTGAAGTTTTAGTAATGCCGAGCGAAAAGACAAGACATCCTTAAAGGTAAATAGACAGCTCTTGCAACTCGAATTTCTCAGACCCTTCTGTCAGTCAGAATCGAGATCCTACAATTTCTACCATTGAATAAGTGGACTTTTAATTGGGCATTTTAAACATTTTTATTCAAAGGCGATAATCTAGATAACGCTTGTTGCGCTACGTTCAAATATACTCTCTTGTTGGCTTTAATCATGCTCATATTTAACGACTCCATACTCCGAGTTCTATTCCATCTTTTAGCCTTGACCAAACCAATCACGAAGCTCGAAGCGCAAACTGTCTAAAAATTTATCCTGAATATTTGTTAGATAGGATTGGAATAGTAGCCAGACAATATTGAAATTCTCACTTCAAAGGGATCAATCTCTATGGCCACTTCCATGCTCATACATATGCACACACACACACGTATATATTATAACTATGCCAATAGCCTTGAAAGTATTATATAATTAACGAACTAGAATAACAACCAAAAGGCCATTTGCGTTCTAATGAACTAGATTAGATAGTATTATTGAATTAGAGAATCTGTGTTCGTGAGAATTTTGCCCTCTTTGTTTTCTCCCTGGGTCATAAATAAGACCCCTAGCGGTTTGCAACAAGTTCAAAGGGAAGCAATGATGAGGTCCTTTATCTCCACCCCCCCC
>UZAE01013603.1:0-11670 GCA_900617975.1 Rodentolepis nana | reverse complement strand
TAGGATGTACATTTGATCTCCATGTAAGTATCCTGGCAGATAACCTTAGCTTGGATCATTTGTAGACCTAATTCAATGCAAATTGGAACAATTAACATTTCTTGCAGTTTGAGGAAAGAAATAATCTATATTTGACCTCAACTGTACCATTCTGGTCCAAAGCATAATGCGTTAAATTAATTTTTCGTTGCAATTTAAAATTGGTTGACGTAGTCCACAATAGTCTGAGAAAGTGACGAAAGGTCTTACTGTTAATGACTTCCAAATCCACTTCTTGAACTTGGTAACAATCTCAAAATAAGTAGGCTAGCTTGACTTGTTCCCATTAATTAACTACCCTCTAAGAATCTAAAACATGAAATATAGATTTCTTAAAAAGTATGAGCCAATCAAATTGGATTTAGCTTCACTTAAACCACTATTTAGTAACCAATACTTTGAATTCATTTTCACTTATTTGTCTTGCAAAGATGCTAGCAAATGTATGAAATGATTCAAATAAATGGACCCTTATTTTTGCTGCCATACGGATGCTTCTTGATGGTATATCCGCTACGAAAATGACGAATATTCAGCTGAATTTGTTGATAGTGCTCTGCGCACTTTCTGAGTAAATAAAAACTTATTCTATTTGGCAATTTATCGAAAATCCACAGACCTTCGCTATTAAATTCTCATACTTCATTGCTCACTGGTCTATTGACTTTAAACGAGCTTTAACCAAATCAACAAAATCTTAAAAAGTGACCCGTTGACTAGCAGATAGTTGAAATACACTTCTGGTGGTCTTCAAAGTACGCGAATTTCTGCATGGGAAACAAAAACTGCACATTTCCGATCCAGAAAGCAATTTAATCAAAATTTGGAAAAGGGCAAGCTTATATCCATTCCGATCGTCATTAGTTTCCAGTGAAATGTAACGCACTAAGTTTATTAAAAAATGCAGAATTTAATTTTGCTTCTTTAAAATCGGTCACACTGTTAGTCATTGACATAATGTAAAATTTGTCATCAGTTTGCGGGAGCTAGCTTATGTGTTAAAAACTTGACAAATTCGTTGAAGAACATTGATTGAAAGGTGCTAGCAAGTATTTCTCAAGGACTAGGTGCTGCAAAGTGAAAATCTTCTTCTCTTTGTAGGCTATACGACAAAAAGATGAGACCTTTTTCTTGAATTCTCATTTCAACTCTTAGACGTGATTTACACCATTAATCAGACATTGTGTGGGGTGGGGGCATGAGTGAAGCAGCACGTATTCTCCCTAAAATTTGACTACAACTCAAGCGTTCCAGTAATCAGTCCGACCACCCCCCCCCCAGTCGATACGTTGCACACAAAAAAAGACGAAAAGAGTAGTCATGGCCATCGACATTAAATTGGGACAAGTCCGGTCGACGACAAAATGGAACAATTCTGTCCTTTTGGAAGGTTTTTAACACCCCTCCCCTCCCCCAACCCCTCCGGATTAAGCTTGATCAACACATAAAATCTCACCCAAGTACATTAAAGGAAGTGAAATAGGAAACAAAGGAATTCAACTTTAACTATGATGATGTTCAGGAGTCTCCTTTATTGAAAATTTGCTACTGACAATCATTAATAAGTAGCAATCAACGTTCTCTAATTATGCTGTCTATTGGAATAATAATCCAATCAATTTTTACTAACTTAAGGCTTTAGAACTTCATGATAATTTCGAGTGAAAGCTTTCTTCTGCAAACAATTCGAATTTCACTGTACGAGATTAAGGAAATGCAAGCGAATGTAAACCTGCGTTCTTGTAAACTGAAAACTTCCACGACTTTCATCAACTTGTCTTGAAGACCATGGTCTAAACGAAAGCACCTAAATCAAATTTTTAGGAGCGAAGAGACCGAAATCGCAACTGTAGCCATATTGAAGTCGTGTTTCCAGGACGCGGAAATGATAATCTTGCATTTGTTGGTCACTTCACCAGTTTTACGCAAATTCTATGTCACGTTAAGTTATGAATTTGTTTTTAATTAACTCAAACAGAAACTTACTTGGCTCGCATCGGTAAGCAATAAGCATTTCATGGGAGATTCCACGACAAAGTGTCTGGTTTGTAGCGAATTGGTCTGGAGAGACATCACAGTTCGATTTGCCTTCGCACAGTTGTTTCAGGGGCTGAAAATTGCAATGAAATTGCTAATTACTTCACATTCTACCGCCCCTTTCATGGATGACAATTTTAGCAGTGCTGCTATCAACGTCGTTAATTGAATTTGGGTGCTCTGTACGCATTATCTCTTCAGAGGAACGAAAACTAGTGACCGTTTTTCTTTGAAGGTGATAACAAATACGACTTCCGGTACAGTGAATTTCAATCAGAATTAAACAAATCACGGTCTCTCTGTGAATATGCTCCATAGTAAACATTCGGTGAAACAAACGCGAAAAAATGCCTTCGAATGTATATATCGGAGATTTTAAAGTGTAAAAACTGGCTCTCTATACTCGCAGTTGAATGAAGGTTTGATTACTAATTTTTTGACAAGTCCATGTGATGCATTTGAGACTGGAAACACAGTAAACTGGTTTAGAACGCGATGCGATCATTAAAATAAACTTATCTAGATTTTGGCATTCTGATATGAAGGTAATAATAAGTGTTTTAACTACTACTTTCTATAGAAAGACGCATTGTCTGTCAGAAAGAGTAATATAATAATTCTCTGGTTGAACCTACTATCTGACCCCCCCCCCTGCTGAAACTACCAAAATGAAATAAACTCTCTAGTCCTAAATGGAGTGATTATAAAAGTTGGCGTGTTACCCTATGCATCTAAAACAAATTGACGTCAAAATGATCAGGTTGAACAGTTGCCTAAGCAAGTTTACTGCTTAGTGAAGCAAAATACGAGAAATAGAATAGAAATGTTTGTGTGTTTCAATAAACACGAGGCTGTGAACTTCTCAGCTTTGCATATAAGTAAGTGGAAGAATAGTTTCAGTTCTGACCTATAATTGAGATGCTTCTGTAATTCAGCGATAAATTTATTGGCTAGAAACAGTTTTATGTCCCTCACTTTACATTATTTACAAGGAAGAAACATTGAAAACTATTGAGGTGAGCACCATGTGTCTGGCCACATATTCGATCTCGCTTGAAACACAGCCTTTTAGTTCTAATTGGCAAATTAGCTAAGAAGTAATCAATTAAAAATATAACACTCCTGGTTTCTCGAAAGTATTTTCCAGTATGTCAGAGTGGAAAGTACAGCAAAGTGCAAATTAATTTTTAAATTAGGTTGACACCGGGTTCAGAACGAGTTCCTCGATAAAAAAACTTGGGTGAAAGTGAAGGAGGCCATATTCCTCGAGCTGAGAAGAGATGCACTAATTAACGCTAATTACCCCAAATCTCTCTACCCTGCCCTTTTCCAAAATATTTCCTCCCTGTTGTAGCTATGTACTCATTTGTCCAAAAAAGCATATACTACGTTCCTTTTTATTAATAAAAGAGAATATGCCCACTGATTCTTTAACAACTACAAAAAATGCCTCATAACAAAACATTTAAAGTTCACTTCCTTAACATCCTTTAAGTATATCAAGTTGATGGAGAAAAGAAATATATATATATATATATATATATATTTGCACTTCAGCACAAAAGCACTCACCCCTCCCAGTAAATACACAATCGAGATTGCTTAAATTTTAATATCCAATTTGTTTGTTTGAAAGAAGTTAATTTGATTATCTTCCAAGCTGCCAATATAGGCCTAAAACATGTGACCACATTTTTTTTATTTATTGGTTGAGTAGCCTTGTCAAATAGGCATTTACCACTTAAGGAAGATGAATCCAACTAGGCCGCAGATATTCCAAGCGGCGACCGTTAAACCCCCAAAGAATAACAAAACCAACTTTTGCTTAAGCGCGAATACCCTATTTATTTGGAGAAAAGAAAGAATGGATACTTTGAGCCCATTTGATGTTGACCGAAAGTCTCAAGTTTCCCATTTTCTTTCAACCAGAGAGAGAGAAAGAGAGAGCAAAGCCCAAAAATCATCTCAACTCCTGCAATTTTATTTTACTAATTATTTAGGCATTTCCAATTAACCATTAACTTCGAAAATTAATTCGGAAATAGAAAGACGCAATAAGAGCTATATATATGTATATGGGGTAAATGTTTCTAATGCAACCTGTACGCGTTTTGCATGATTTTATAAAAGTACTAAGTAAGTGTGATAAAAAGCGCAAACTTTTCGATCCTGTTTCTCCACTAAGCAGAAGAACTAACCACACGAGAGAGAGAAACTCCGAAACTCCTGAATATTCTTAAAAGCGCACGGAAAATTATTGTCCACTTATGTATTTACAATTTGCGATAGTCATTCTCCTACAGTTATATCAACATAATTCACTAATCCCTCCGTTTTATAAATCATATATTTACTTGATTTAGATAGTGCTTTCATTTAGAGAAACAACTTAAGGAGATGCAGAAATTGAAACTACCACTAAGTGATAAATTTGGAAGTCTTATAACAGAGCAAAATCTCCTTCTTTAATTCCATTAAAATAAATGCAATTAACTTTAATAATAGTAAATGGCAATCATTCCTAACAAAGCCATTAAGTTGTGCGAATATAAATTAACGGAGAACAACTGAGTGTCCTATATAGAGGAGAAATTAGCTTAAACAGCCGTGGAATTGCTAATCGGAAACATGCCTTAACAGGATAGGAAAACCGGCTTAGCATTAGTTCCAACCGCAAAGCATCGATGCGAAAATAGCCTTTCGAAATTCAGCTTACATATGCTCCAACTATGGAAATAAGGATTCAATGTAAATCTTGCTTGGAAATCTGGTAGACGATTTTAAATGAAAGACTATGAAAGCCAATTATAATTTTGTCAATGGAAAGGGGAGAAGTAATGCTAAAAATGTTTAACCCTCCAACTTTTAGGTTACAAAAGAAAACATCACCACACTTGGATTCTCTTGCCTTAAGCGGATAAAAAGACCACCACCATTCCAATACTTCCTGCCCTTCAGATAGGGAATATCAAGATTCGTCTGTAAAACCGCACACACAAACACACTTTAAAATTGTGGGTTGCCACCAGAACATTTCACAAAGTAGTGGTCTGGCAGTTCGAACGATTAATTATAATTTTATTGCAGCAAGAGTTCATAGACTGTGTGCGCCGCTCCATCCTGTTAACCTCGTCACTTTATGAATTCACCTAAAGTACAGCACTTCTATCCCTAGGTACAACGTGGGGGCGAGGGGGGGCGATATAGTACTTGAGACTGGCCCGAACACACCTTCTTTTTAAACTTGCTGTGATATTTGCAAGTATTTTACAGACGAGCGAAAAAATTCTAAATGGATGTGGGAACGCGTTAAGTGCCTACACCCACGAGCAATTTCCATAAAAGATTTCTACCCCGATCGCTTCAGTAATAATTAACAGACTTGGCAGATGATAGGTGCTTTAAATTTAATAACTCATTAACGAACTTAGGACCGTACGGTCCTCCTTTAAAATAAGCTTCATTGATACTAGACTCGTAACAGAAGGCGCTATTACCGTTTGAAACATGTTCCATAATCTATTGTCTTCGCCTGATACACCACCAAAACTCATCACGTTGGTGACATCAGTCTGCTGTGAGATACGCGTGAGTGCGGTTGGGCCCATTTCCCAAAAAAATTATTCGGGCGTTAACGGGTTGAGACATTTTTTTAAAAAACAATGGGTATAAATCAGTAGCAAATTAACGCGGACTTATTCGTGGTCATCTGACTTAAGGCAAATTCTTATCTTATCAAAATAACCCTTTTTGAAATAATTACTAGACTGATCTATAACTTTTGAATTCATAGAACGGGAGATGCTTTCTTCGCTAAAAGCTGCAAACTAAACTTTGTTCCATTGAAATAATGCTACAATAAAAGTCTGAATTGAATGAAAAGCACTTATTAATTTACGTCTCATAAAGAACAAAAATAAAAGGTCAGCTTTTTAAGTGGAGTATTCAAGTTGGTTCAGATTTACCTGATAGTGAAGATAACAATAGCCCCTTCTCTACAACAGTCAGAATTCGTTAAGTAACAATGTAATCTGAATGATTGACATGAGCTCTCGACACACGTTGTCGTGAACAGGTGTCATGGATTTGGCCAGTAAATCTCCCCCACGAGATCACGTGCAGTGTAAAATAAGATTTCTTTTGGCAACAAAAGGTTACTCGACATATGCATGTTGCTTGACATTTCGACATCAACAGGAGACTGTAACTTCTGTCTGATTTATTAGTGAGAATATTTTTTTTGCATATATATTCGATGACAGTTTGAATGGGTAGGAACTGAAATACTCTAATGGTAATGAAGTGGAAATATGGATTTTTATGAATTTCCCGAGACCCAGTTCTATCCACTTAGAAGCAACTCATACACCTATGAATTTAATCTCTAATCGATGTGGTAAATTCACTACATCATTCATTTAGTTTCCCTTGAACTGATAATAGGCATTTTCCGTACTAATTTAGTTTCAAATGACACCCGAATTAGTGGCACATCAGGGGAGTTTGTAATAAAACCACAAGTATGGCATGCAACAATTCAGTTCTTTCACGGATGCCCGGAAAGTAAAGTGTTACTATGCATGCAAAAGTACTTTTTAATGTGGGAAAGAATTAATCAGGAAGGAGGGGGGATGTTTTTACGATCTACAAGACGACACCTCAGTCGGGTAGAACAAAAAGGCACCTGTTCTCGAGCTATGAATAGTATAGCGTAATTCATGAGTTCATGTAAATAACAGGGGGGACCAATCGCTATTTCAACAATAAAGAGAAAACATAATGTAGTAATATTGTCAGGGAAGAACGTTTAATGGGTATTCACAACTATATTCCCACCTGACAGACGTATTGATCAATTTTTTCAATAATTTAGCCTCATTTTCCAAAGGTTTATAAATTATTCACCGTATCATCACGATACTTCACCCAAGCTTAAAGAAACTTTCTTTAGTTACTTTAGAAATTAATGTCATTGATTTTGTGTGCCCCAGTAGTGCAGCAGTTAGCGTGCTAGTATACAAGGTCAGTGATCTAGGTCTCGGTGTTCACCGTTGCACACTCATAAGTGGAGTGACCAATCGCAATGACTGGCATAAATCGACTTTCCTATCAGGAAGGGTACATGGTCTTACCATCATATACTTAAAATGAGAGATGCGAAACGATTTTCTAAATAGGCGTGGAAGTTAGTTGTTATCGACAAGGTATTTAAAGGCGTTTCAAGGAGAAATCTAAGTTCCGGGTGCACTGTTGTGAATTCTCTAATTTTGCGAGTCCACCGCGAGAATCTGCCATTTCCGTTCTACTTCTCTGCGTGTCCAGAAAGTTGTCTGGTATTAATCTTTACCTTTATTTTTCTACTTATGATGAAAATAAAAACAGGTTGTAGTCTTCTGAGGAGAACATACTTCCGGCGTGAGTCTGTCTGGGTTTCGAAGAAACTAAAGTAGTATATATAATGGCCTCCCCCTCTCACTGAGAGCAGAATAACAGAGTTAACGAAAACACTTCCATTTATAGAATAAAATTTCTATGGTCTGAAGTATTATGCGATCCTTTTCAATCAACGTCGCGATGCCTTTTAAATTTGTAATTGTTACACGATGCCCCTATTCATTGCCTGATTTTCAGACCATTCAAGATTACTCTCACTGACATTCGGAACCATTCTCTTACAAGTGGATGCAGTAAAGCATCTCTCGATGTACGAGATCCCCTATTGTTTGAGTACCAATGGAAAGATTACGTCGTCTTTATATTATCAATAGTCTAGGAGCATGTCTACCTAAAATAAGCATGTTCTAATTGATAGTCCAGCAGAATAAAGGGAAATAGTTATTGCTTAAAACGATCCAAAGGCATTTAAAGAAAAAACCAATTCATACTTTAGTCACATCCTTGGCAGTCAGGCAGAAAGCTGATGGCACATCATTGACAGTGATGGAAGAGGATGCATGAGATGATTCCAGAGCCTGACAATGAACGACACCTTCAGGCAGCGAGCCACCTCGAGATTGAATAAGGGCGCCCAGTGGTCCGTGGAATGCTGATACTATGTGGAGTTGCATTCCAGTTGGGCAAAGTAACATGCGCTGTGCTGGCTGGTGGAAGGAACACACCAGGTTCTCTTGGATTCTGAATGGAGATGTGTCTGATTGGGCCCCTGAAATTCAAGGAGGTTACTTATAATGATTGTATCAATTAAGCAGAGTCGCCTATGTGTGGAAAGAGAGTATCTAACGGAAACCTTGACTGAGTTAGTTTATTTAGACTCATTAATAAAGGACATGAAGAGTCGTTCTATTAATGTAATCAGATTTGACTTATTCCAGAAATATTAAAGGAAAAGGCTGTTTGAAAATGGTTGAGCGTTTGAAAAAGCTTTTTCGATTTTCAGAATTGAAATGTTCCCGAAGAATATGGGCGTAGAAATTCTTTCACAGTAAATGAACATGGAACATGCAAACACAGGAAAGAAATAGGGAGTTTCGGCAAAATGACTTAAAATAAACTATCATAATGGGTTGGTCCCACATCAGCATTTCATAACTCCTGTCACACATTAAACTGGACAGGAATAACCTAGATAAAAGGACCACGCATATTATCCTAGGATAAACAGAAAGGGGGAATTAAATATTCATCATCTGAGATTCGTTTATTGCAACTCGATTTCATGTTGATATTTTCATCTATTAAATCCCCACTTCATTAAAGCAAAACCTGCTTTATATTATTATCAGAGGCAAGGCAGATTTGAATAGCAGGTGGGTAAAATCAATAACGAGAATAGTGACTGAAATCAATAAAATCAATAATATTTTTTACCCAACTGCTAGAGGAAAGCAGAAAGTACTTATTAACTCCCCCCCTCCCCAAATTGGAACACGAATAATAAACTTGACAGAACATATTTTAACATCTATATCACAAAATCGGAGCGACTTCAATCACTTTGGTCACCTTACCTCCACCAAAACTCCCTTACAAATACATTTGAATATTAAGATGCGCTCTGCGTAGTTATTTTAAACCAAGTCATGAAATAGATACAACTTTGTTTGTTTGTATTCGACTGTGACTGAGACCTTTTTCGACAAACAAAAAATGCGCATCCAGATACCGTGAATAAATGTGTTTTGAACTTATACAGACGCCAATGAAATGATCGAAACACAACTATAGCAAAAATAATGTCACAAAATGATCCGATTAGCTCAGGATAGTATCAAACCAACGCATGCGCCAACACTGGGACTATATCGTAGATTGTGATACACGTTCATGGTGAATTGACCCTATTCCTTGTTTCATGTTACATGTTCCATTATCTCATATTAAGTGTTTGTATCCAATGGGTGGATGACGTTATGTCAAAGTGAAGTAAAGGTACTCGTTAGTTAGTTGGTTAGTTAGTCAGTTAGTTATCCGCTTCGCTGAATGAGAACACAACGCCTAATTAGCATTACGACCGCATGCCGAAAAGATAACCACTGTTGTCAAGCCAGCACCAAGCTGTAAGTGTCTTTTAACGATTGTACGAAGAAATTTATCTTAAAAGCATTCCTTTCTTAGTGTTTATGCATCACAAAATAAAGTGTATTGAATCGTATAATTAGAACACAGAATCGATTTCAAGCCTATAAAAACACCACTGTTCCAACCTTATTTTTCCTCCTTTGCCTAAAATAGATGTCCAATTGAAAATGTCAGTTTAGACTGGCTGGACAAAACAATTTGACAAAATCAATAGTCTGGACAGATGTGACTGTCACAACACGATCTATAACTGGAAACGTTTTTTAAAGGATGATTTTTTTATGGAATATATTCATTTATATCAAATGGCCGCCTTTATGATATTTATCGTTGACCCCTTATGGAATATATAACTTCTTGCGTAAACAAATCACGATCAAATTTTTTTTTGTCAACTAAAAGCCATCTTCGAAGACATAAAACAAGAATTTTCGAAGGGATGGCGATGTTGAACCAACATGGGTGCTTAGTGACGCGTCTCTCTCTCTCTTAAGAGGCTTCGAACGATGGACTTTCTGACGAAACGTAATTAGACAATGCGATCGAGTTTAAGACTAAAGCCTGATATCAATAGCCATGAAAAATTAAAAAAGAAAAGAAGTTGTTGCCAACTCTACTAATTTAAACTGACCAAGAAAGTGTGGTTAAGCGCAAGTCATTATCAATGTTACTTCGTGATTCCACATCAGTGCTGATAACAGCCAATTTCGAGGTTAAATATGCACACGTACTTCATGCCATAATTATCGGTGCCTATCAAGCAGGGAAGGAGGGAAAAATGTAAACTACCACTTCAAAGATATGCATATATAGATACCTTTTTCTGAATGCTTTCACATTGGAGTGTGACTAAGCCATCATTTATTTGAAAAAGCTCCTTCGTACTCTTTTTGCCACACACACACACACACACACACCTCGGTGGAGTGATAGAGAGAGAGCTATAAATTTTCTTTACATGCTGGCGTTAGTTATCCGGAAAAAGGGCCCCCGGATAGGGAAAAAAAGTCTTTCTCAACCATAATCCCGAATTACTTTTGGGAAACTGGAAATCCTGATAATTAATTATTTTTGCCCAACGCCCCCCCCCCCCAATTCCCGGGAATCGGATTAGGGTAATGGCACCAAACGAAATTCATGCTTGCCAGTGGGGTTGTTGTCACGAGACTGTCTCAATGCCAGTACAGAGTATTTAATGGTGATCTTTCTAAGAAATAACATAAGTAGCTCTTCAGTTTCATGAGTAGCTCATTTTACCAACCTACTAACGGAAAATATTTGCGTAACAATTAAACATATTGGATGAATGTGCGAATAGTTTTGGAGCGGAAAGGCTTGAATTCAGTTTCTTTATTCAGCTATTGTGCATCTTATGTCTATTATTTCGAGTAGGCTTTCAGAGTAGCCAAGTGCGCACCTCGGTGAGTGTCAGATAATTTAAAGATTCCTAGGCCATTTTGATTAGTGTTACAAGCATTTATCTTAAGTTGAGGGGTGTGTGCAATAGACTTACCTCCACGTGGTGCACCCTGGGCAAAGTATACTCATAAGGCAAAAAAGTCTATTAATCGGCAGTTGACTTCTGACTTCAAACTACCATCACCCCCACTGTATGTCATATTCGAATAATTCCACAGTACTCACCTCACCTTTTTCTCTACCATTGTGCCTGTCAGCCGCTTTTACGTCTGTGAATCACTCTCGACTTTTGTGACTTTAATGTTCGTCCTCCTCTCTGTGAAGCCCGAAGTCAACTAAAGAGCTAATGATACCTATTATAACGCATGCCATTTGATATAAATCTTAAGTTGAGGTTTCATGAAGTCATTCTTTTTTGAGAGACTCATTTTGATCAAAATATACGCATTAAGGAGAATGCACAAATGAGCATTAACCTCGTAACCACTGATTTGCCAAACGTCTGCTTTGACTCCTGTACAGCCGTTATACCCATAAAATTTTGAATTTTGTTAAATGGCTAAAGCAAGACTTTAAAAGGTCAATAGAAGGTCGATGAAGTGAATTCACTAATTCGAATTTGAGAAAATTTCACCT
>UZAE01013602.1:4795-20776 GCA_900617975.1 Rodentolepis nana | reverse complement strand
GGCTTAAGGGGATATTTTGGTCTAGAGACATGAATTCTAGGTCATTTTTGAAGTGCTGTAAAAAGCAAGCAATATTTTATTATCAATTTTATTATACATTATTTATTCATCTGAGAAGCATACAAAAAAATAAAAAATAGAAAAATTTAAAATTCCGTTAGTTATCAGCTGATGGAGTGGTGCGTCCCAAAAATATGGTGCATGACCATACCCACGATTTTAACTCTCCAAGCAATCTGAAATAAAAAAGGATTATCAATCTACAATTATGTCGCTATGTCCGGAACTACGGAAAAGTTTTAGAAATTTTTTTACAAAATGGGGACTGTCTAAAGAAAAAAACATTTTTGTACCACTTTTTTGAACATTCTTCGATTTTTAAAAATAGTAAAAATTAAAATTTGGGGATGGCCGTTGTTTCGGACATAGCCAAGCCCCTAAATAAGATTCTCTTAAAATTTCAAGTTAATCGGTTCGGCAGAATCTGAGAAATCGCGGGTATTAGATTCAAAAAAACAGTTTTGAGAAAAAACGCGTTTAAAGTTTCAAGTAAAATTTTTGCAGTCTAAGTCGAAAAGGCGTCTAATAGGATGTTAATGGGATTACCCCAGAGTCCCCAACGTGGAAATTTGACTGACTCTTTAACGCCCTTAGGACTGTGCGGGCCTGCTTCAAAATAATCTTTATTACTACTAGACTCGTAACAGAAGGCGCTATTGTTGCGTTAAAAATATGTTCAATGCGTCTATACACTTCGCCTGTTACCACCAAAACTCATCATATCGGTGTCATCGGTCTTGTGTTCGACACGCGTGCATGTGAAGAGTGCCCAGAACACGGCAAAACCCACCAGAAAACTGTCCGGAACCAAACATTCAGGACGCTAATAGGATGAACTACATGAACCATCAAGATAGTGAGTGGAAAGAGTTAAATGGATAGATTTAACATTTGAATCGCTTCCAAATGTAAAGATTTGAGTAAATATATCTGTTTTTTTTTCTATAGAAATTTAATCCAATTTTTGAAACTTCTAACATTTCAAGGTCAGCTTAACTATTCTTCCTGTTATCCCATTGGACGTTGAAACATTCACCTATTTCTATGGAAATCTAGCACTTTGGAAACTAGGAATAAACGGTAAGTTTAGTTACTTGGGAAAGCTTACAGTACTCCTATATACAAATACATGCGCAAGATAATTGTTTACTCTGACTTCTGAAGCGCTTAGATGCATGGTGGGTAGATATTTTCTGGTGTTTTTCAGATGAACAGCAAAGTGATAAACACAATATTGCCCTATGGCAGTGAAGTGGGATACAATTGATCTTTACCGACAATGATGAAAATAACTCATTAGTAATAATATTCTGAAAGTCCCTAACCCCAAAACAATCATATTTTACAGCTAAATCTATACCAACAGTGTATTGGATTATTTGAATGTCGCCCTATTTGATATGCTCATTCATTTATAGATCACTTTAAGAATATAAACTAGACATTTTTATGTGAATATTTCAAATTTCTTTGCCTTGAAGAAAGATCCCTGTATTTTCACACCATTTTGCGCTTTCAAATTGTAAACCATTTGTTTCGAAGGCTATATTTGTGCAAATAATTGAATTCTGAAATTATTCATTTATTTATTTCAATTGACGGACGTTTTGATAGTTATCATTAGCCCTTTAGTTGACTTCAGGCTTCACAGAGGAGAAGAAACATTAAAGTGAAAAAAGTCGGGGGGGGGGTGGGGCAGAAGAGTGTTTCAAAGACGAAGGTAGAAAAGGTAGAAAAAGGTGATGTGAGTTCATTGAAGTAGTCGAATATAACATACAATGGGATGATATTAGTTTGAAGTCAGAAGTCAATTGCCAGTTAATAGACTATTTTGCCGTGTGAGTATACGTTGCTCAGGGTGTACCACGTGGAGGTAAGTCTAACGCACACCCCCTGTTGCTTATTATTGAAACATGTATAGAACTACTTTGTTAAAGACCAGTATTAAATACTAATTGAATACTGTGAATTTCTCTTAGGTTAAGCATCCCATCGGATACAACAAGAGTGTTTATAGAAGGTATGGTCGTGCTTCCAGTCTCCGTGTTATGCTCTATTAAATATATACGACCAAATCCAAATATCGCAATATGAAGATAAATGAGAAGTCGCGAATTAGAAAAGGTAGTCATAAGGTGTTGCATAACCTTTTCTTCGAGGTACAGGGATTTGAAATTCATACATATTATCGCCTGACCTGTGTTCTAGGTGAATTCTCCAAATAAGTTTACCAATTGTATATGATCTCTATAGTCCAAAACGTATATTAATGCGCTTTTGAAGTAAATTTATGACATGTCAAAGGGAAGATAGACTTAACGAAATATCGTTTTTATTCTATGTCACACAAGAGAATAGATGAAATTTAATGATAAATGAAAGTTCGAAGCACCTTCATTAGCCTCATAAAAAGCTGATACAAATTGGTTGTAGCATCATGACGACAACTCACTTAGTGCAACTAACAAATAAGAACTCCATGGCGAGACTAAGGGTTTACTTGGGAATCTAGAATTTAAATTCTGGAAATCAAATTTTGACCGCTAAAAGATTGCGTAACAGACAATCCGCCTGGAGAAGATTGATGACTAAATGAATTCCAACGTCAAATACTGTCCAAATCTTCTACTGTCATTGTCATTTATAAACTCTTTTCTAACCCTCTATTTTGTAGCTCAATTCCTTGATTCAGCTATTGGTAGTGATGTAGATAGTGTAGGTACTACTGTGGTTATTGATACCACTACAAGTACAAAACTTGCTAATGAAACATTGCGTTTTTGAAATGATTTACATCCTATCTTTGACGATCTTTCAAAGGAAAATAGCAATTTTCATCTTTCAGTCACACCGTCTTGAAGCCTTCACGAATATGACTGTTCCACTTCCCTTCCCCAAGCGGATAATTTCATAGTTTATTTTTAAAAATAAAAGTTTTTTAATAAACAACGAGAAGAAATGGTTTGGTAAATTAATCTAATTTACCGATTCTGGACTTTGGGAGTAAATTTAATTGACTTAGAAATTGAAGGAACAAATATTGGCGTTTATAATTCAAAACATTTGAATAAGGAACAGGGAACTTAACCAAATACCCCCCCCCCAAAAAAAACAAAACAAATTTTAATTTATCACTTAATCCTCGACTTCTATCGGGTCACATTCAATAGTAACCAATATAGGTGAAAAAATAAGGTTTCATATTTGTTTGAAAAGGGCAGTTATAGGAAGTCCAAAATTCAAAATGAACTCACTGTCGGGTTTAGTGTGCAATGTTATAGCTCGGGAATATTCACTGCAGACCTCTTCCTCGTAAATATGCAAGCAGACGCGAACATCAATGAGGTAGGCTGAATTTGGCCAGAGATTTGTAAATACACATCTCCGCTCACTGTTCTTGCAGTTAACTTCCTTCACATTCGCTGAGCGGTCATCTTTCCGAAATATCCTCCCAAAGTAGGAACTATTTTTCAGAACTCTGGTCGGAGAAAAGGCAACATCTATTGTTTCTGCAGTTCGCGCCCTAATACCCGTCAACTTGGGAGCTAAAATGTCGTAATTTGTAAGTAATACAGCAGGTATCGCATGGAAACTATGGCATGATGTACCAGATTTATTTGATTTATATCTGATAGTTAAAATGACCTGCATAAAAGCACTGCGTTTAATTATAAACATGCTACATTATATCAGAAATTCATTTGAATTAAATGAGCATATAGTCGAATTTGATAAAAACGAATATACAAGTGATTCTTGAATGAAGTGAAAACAGTATAGTACACATCTGTTCAGTGGTAGCATATTTTTAGATCATTGTAAGCAACGCTTTCACACTAACTGAGAGACCGCTGTTTCAAATGGCCAATTTCCCATTGCTTATAGCTTTATAGAAAACATTAATTGTTAAATTTCAATTTTTATTGAGAGTTTCAAAGATCTTCTAAAAAACATAAAAAATATATATTTTCTGCACTCGCACACACTTCTTGCTATTTCCGTAAAACATTATCGCTCTGCAGTGGCTATGAATTTACCTATTCAAATAGCAAAACTTATACCATATTTGCCTGTGGTAGTGGTAGTTTGAGCTTATATATATATATATATATATATATATATATGCTTACGCAAGTCACATTGTAAATTTTTGTCTTTGTTTCCTATAGAAAATATGAGCTAATTCAAAGTGTCCTGACGCTAAAAGTTCGAATTCTGAATATTAGCGCATAATACTTCTAAAGGTAAACAGATTGATGGTTCTAAGATTACAACTAAGAATAGGTTTACTGATAAAATCATTTTTTGTGTGTTTCTCAAGTTTAAAACATCTATTGGTAATGAAAATCGGCAGTAAAAATTTATCAGCTTGCATTAATTTCTTATCGCTATCCAAAATCCGTCTATATGGGGTGTGCGATAGACTTACCTCCACGTGGTGCACCCTGGGCAACGTATACTCATACGGCAAAAAAGTCTATTAACCAGCATTTGACTTCTGACTTCAAACTACCACGACCCCCCTGGTTGTTATATTCGACCCCTTTCACAGTACTCACCTTAACTTTTTCTCTACCTTTGTGTCTGTCAGCCTCTTTTACATCTGTGAATCGCACTTCTGTTCCCACCCCTCGACTTTCTGCTACTTTGATGAACCTTCCCTCTGTGAAGCCCAAAGTCAGCTAAATGGCTAATGATATCTATCAAAACGCCTGCCATTTGAAATAAATAAATCCGTCTATATCGACCCTGCGTTAATTGCGCCATTGTGAATTAATTATCGATCACATTCAAGTTCATTATTAACAGTATGAAGCCTCAATCATAAAGTGCAAAATATGACATTATTGAGTGTTGCATTTTTAATTTAATCTTTTGGCAATGGCTAATAGTAGAAGGTGAATATATTCTACAGTTATCTTACACTCTGTAGTGAAAGTAGACCCAATACAGATTTAGTCAGCGTGCCGAGTGGAAACGGATAACTTATAGTGTGTTAAGGGCTTTTGAACATTAACAGTCTAAAAAAATCGATAATTTTAGTAACGTTTACTGAATCGATCATTTTTGTTCTCTCAAAGTAATTAGATGCGTGTTTACTATAGACGTGGGTTCCAATGCTACNATTTTTTATTTTTCAGGGCATAGTAATAGTTTTCTGGATTTTCGTTCTGCTTTCTACTTAACTTAACTACTATACTGGTTGAAGTAGAGTTAACGAAGTCGGGCGGATCTGGAACTAAATTTTAAAAAAAAAAGAAATCTTGTTTAATAGAAGGTCTTTTTATGCCACTATCTTCAAAAGTCTACTTATAAGAGTCATGAAAAACTAATATGAGATAATGGAAGATAATTTGCAGCCTTCCACTACTTAGCTCCAAAAAGTTGATCAACTCGGATTTGCAGGTCCACCACGCCTACCTCTATACCTCTGTTGAACATTTAATTAATGCACTATTTTCGTGCTACAAAATTGGCGTAACTTTTCTGTTTGTTGTGAAAACTGGCTATCCGTCTTTTTGTCCGCCTGGCAACCGCAAGGCTATCTTAAAATTATTGGCAACATATGCGACAAACATTCTTATTCAAATTGTATTCTACAGCGCAGGGTGTGCAATAGACTTACCTCAACGTGGTGCACCCTAGGCAACGTATATTCATACGGCAAAAAGTCTACTAACCGGCAGTTGACTTCAAACTACCAAGGCCCCCTTGTATGACATATTTGACTAACTACCATGACCACACTGTATGGCATATTCGACCACTTCTCTGTATGCATATTTGACCACTTACACAGTACTACATCACACTTTTTCTCTAAATTTTCAACCTTCGTCTTTGAAATACTCTTCAGTTCCCCTCCTCTCAACTTTTCTCACTTTGATGTTCCTTTCCCCCTCTGTGAAGCCTGAAGTCAACTAAAGGGCTAACGATAACCATCAAAACGCCTGCCATATGATATAAATAAGTATTCTACAGCGCTCACAGACAAATCACAAGCCCAGAAACCTATTTTAGTACTTTGTTATAAGCAGGGTTCTGTAAACAAACCATTTTTTATCATTTTTTTCAAGGCCAACCTTGTAGTTTACTTTTTTAAACTATTAAGTCGTTTTAAAATTGGGTCTAAGGCAACAGGGACACGCACTTAGTGGCGTAGTACGTGAATTTTCGAGTTAGCGGAAGGAGAGACTTAATTTTTCTATGCTTTCATAGTAATCTCCAGACAATTTTTTTTACAGTGATTAATTGTGGAAAAGAAATCGATGTATGTTGTCATATACAAAGGTGTATGTAGCAGCCTGTTACGTCCCACAGATGTGTAGTTCATACAGAGGCTGTCACTATAGAATTAGAAGTCGGTTAGCTGTGATTACATCGAAATGTTACCTTCTGGAAGGGTGTGAGCGAAACCACGGCCCAAACAATTTTTGCGTTGTGTATCGTAGTAGTCGTAAACACTGACAGTGTAATTGGTAAAAGGTAGCAATTCAATAAATTCCAATTCGATGGGTGTATAAGAGACTTTGGTTTGATTTGCTTCTTCAACTTCCACTTCATAATAACCATATTGAACTTCAGGTGGTTTTGGCCAGATAACCCTAAGTCGATCGGAATCATTGCAGATAACCCTTAGTCCACCTCCCTCTATATAAAAAAACAAAACTGGATTTAAACTTTGTTTGCTAACAGAAAATGAAATAAGTGCTCATTTATGGGAAAAAACATACCTTCATTGCCATTCGATGGTAAATTTCTACAAAATGGGCATAAGATCATTAGGCTAGCACTTAATTAAAAGAGTTAGATAAATGTAAGTGTGGCAAAATACTTCAAAATGAAAAATTTTTAAATATTTACGAACCTATCACGTTATCAACAAACTGCAAAATAGGAAACTATTGCAGTTTTACATTTTTGGAAACTCGTGTACAAGTTCTGGAGAATGTTTAGGGTAGCTTTAAATAATTTGGTCGCCATGTTGGATGTCTTCATATTCTTTTCACTGTCCTCATTACAAATATGCATTTAAATCAATCGGTTAATAAAAATGCGTAACTTAGAAAAGGGATTTTGATATAGTCTACTTATTCGACAACAAGTTATGTAATCTGCTCATCAGAAAATTCCAGTTCCATGTCTAAGAGGTTGAATAAAAATTTGATTGGTTAATATTGAGAAGACAGGCATCTACGCTACATTCAGTTATCCTGTCATGTACACTCAAAAAAATTCTAACTTAAAGGCCTTATTGTTAAAAATGCATTTTTCTTTTCCATCATAAGGAGAAATGCCAAGAAAAGGCATGCATATTCAACGCATCAATAGATCTGAAAATTCAAATTGACATTGAAGTATCGTCAAGTTTGTAGTTCTGAAATCGTAAGCTCGTGGCTTCATGAAAGGGTATGAGCAAAATGGGAGAAATTGTACTTATGTGAACTGCAAATCAATGTTGACAACGGGTGTGTGGAAGAGGACTAAGCTAGGCAATAAGGAAACATCAGCCATCAAGATTGTCCTATGGTCAAGTGGATGATTTAATCTGAGTTGTGCTAAGCCACAATCGCTTGTGACTAGATGCGGAAGTATTTACAGTGTGCTCACTCATTCTTGCACTCGTTAATATATCGCTTGAAAGGGGTGTGCGATAGACTTACCTCCACGTGGTGCACCCTGGGCAACGTATACTCATACGGCAAAAAAGTCTATTACCTGGCAGTTGACTTCAAACTACCATGACCCCACTGTATTTCATATTCGACTACTTCAAAGTACTCATCCCACCTTTTTCCACCTTGTCTACCGTCATCTTTGATACACTCTTCTGTTCCCCCCCCCCTCTTAAATTTTTTACACTTTGATGTTCCTTCCCCTCTGTGAAGACTGAAGTCAACTGAAGGGCTAATGATAAGAATCAAAGAGCCTGCCATTTGATATAATAATAATAATATATCGCTTGAAACAGTCACTCACTATGTCCTCTCATTCTACCTCCTATTTTTCGTGTTTACTTTCTGCAATAAATTACGCTTATGAGAACATTTCCTATGGTATTTAGCTTCCAAACATATAGAGCATGAATTCTGCTGACGAATTTACTAAAATGCGTGCGTGATAATAAGTGACGCCTAGTTTTCTACAACTTTTGGATTAATGTTAATATAGCATGCGGTAACTTACCATTAACGACCACAGACCACAAACCAACCTACAATTTGACATTTGAGTTAAACAGTAATAACCTGCTGAAAATTTGCAATTTCCATTAACAACTTCAAATTTTCTTTAACCTACGAACAATGACCATTCATATTTCAAGTTATCGTCCGGCCTTTAACTACTATTTCCAAAAAAAGCTGTTATTGAATATTCTCTTCAAGCAATTCTTTAGGTTTCTGGTACCCTCCTCTATACTTTCCCCTCCCTAACAAGAGATAAAAATTGTTGGGTCAATTTTACATTCCACTGAATTATGATTGAAGAATGCTAGAAAACAGAGGTTCAAATCAGGGAGTTTGATCATCTTCAGGCTTAAACATTGATGAAGAGATGAGACAGATGTTAAATTAATACCTTACATACTTCATTTTAATCTCCATTTTCTTAAAGTTCTAAAACACTTTACGATTTAGTGAGTTTAGTTACATTTCAATTACAAACAATGACAGAGTATCTATTTAACCTTTTTGAAATCGTACAGCTAAGTACATGTAATGATATTATATCAGATGATAGCAAATAAAAGAGCTGTGTTTATCGTGAAATTTTGACATTATTGATAACCTTTACTTTATTTAAGGAATAAAAAACGTTCTAAGTTTAGCCTAATGGATAAAATTATAGAAAACTGTGAAATGTCTCAGAGAGTAAGAGATTAAAATGGCAAGTTAGCCATCTTGTACTTTTGTTTATGCTTACAAAAGCGAAGCTGTAGTTCCGCAGATCTGGCCATCACAAATTATTTACTAAACAGCGCACGTGTAAATGTATCAGTTATTAAAGTTATGATGGTGTTAGAGCAATTAGATTGTTTCAGCTTAAAGAAAATAATTTATTTAATGAATGGCGTAAAGGGGATCCCGACAAGATTTATTATCATTCGGGAAAAATAGTATGTTACTTACTTCATCTGTCTTAAAAATAACTAGGCTATTAAGATTTTTTTAGTTGGGAGAGCATATTTGCCTACTTATTCATATTAACCTTTTGAAGCAAGATTTTGAGTGTATGAATTTCAATGAGGAATTTCATAATGACTTACGATTTCACATCCATTGATTCAGAGAAATTAGTATCTAAAAATAAACATATGAAAAAGTAAGAAACAACATGGAAATGTAAAAAACGCAACTATTACAGAATGATGGGGTTATAAATATTTAAAGTTATAAAGTCTTGCTAATGCATAAGTTGAGTCGTTTAAAATTATTGTGAATTTTTCAAAGAGTAAATATGGGACTCATTAAAAACCTTGAAAACTTACAATATATCACAGATGTCAGACTGACGATGATGCTGAATATCATGGAATTCATTATTTCTTGTCGATGTAAGACGCCTATCAACCTATGAAAACATTAAAAGGTGGAATATTATCAAAATTTTGAATTTTGGTAGCAAATTAAAAAATTTTGATAATCGTATAAGGTTACTGTCAAAGAAATACGAAAATTAATAAACAATAATAGATTTTAAATAGTCGCCTGATTACCTTCGACCTAAAAATTAGAGCATTTAAAAATTTATTTCTCATAACAAATAGGTGTCCAGTTTAAATGAATTTTCAATGTACTAACTATTATAATTATAACATAATATGCCAAAAAGTAATAATTTATTTTGGTTAAATATTATATGACCTTTAAACTCATGACAAATGCGTTTTTCTTTGAATGTAAACAAAAGAGTATTCAACAAGGCATAATTTTATAAATGCTTTATTTTACTGTCAAGTGGAAAATTTCTATAAGGATTACTTCACATTTTTCTGGAGAAAGATAATCCGTAAACCTATGTTGCAGTACAATATTGTTTTTAAAGCAATCAGTATTTAAAACTAAATAAATTCAAGCCATTTTTCATTCACTGTTTTATTAAGAATTACTCTGCATGATACGCTAACAATGAGGATTGATCAGAAAATATGGAACAAAAGATTTAAAATGCAGTCTTCAATATTTTTATTCTTCACTTAAACTCCTTAACTCGAAATTCCGAGCGCTAATTATATCTACCCCTTAATGGCGTAGTAATTACACAAAAGTTACCTCGAATTCGAAATTATTTTGACAGGAATAAAATCGAATAAATTTTTCCTTTCGTCGTTATTTCATATACATATTGTAACGCGCTTTTGTTTAGAAAAATTTTAGATTCTTTGCGGTTTTCAAGATAGAAATATGAGGAAGATTTTTTGGGTAAGTGCTATAATTTACGAAAAAAATGCTTTCATCTACTTTTTGTTATAATTTCCGGAATTTCATTGGGTTACTTATATCCTCAAATTTCCTCCAAAATTTATTTTATCAAGACGTTCACGTTCATAATATTTAAAGAGCACTCTTTTCACTTTGGAAATAGATTACGAAGTTAACTAGTCCATGCCTTCACACTCACTCCATTTTGATCGCCTATTGCAGTACAGCATTGCCGCGATTTCGTTCTTCTGAGTTGGGGTATATAGTTAAATCCGGTTAGCCTTGACGTTCGCTACTTCTTATGGGAATACCTATAGCCCCATTAATGAAGATATCCTTTTTAGAGATTAACTCTACCTTTCATTTGTTTATAACTGGAGAGGGGGGATGGTATTTGTCAATTAAAAACGTCAGGTAGAGTGTAAGTTTCACCAATACATGAACCTTGCCGAATGTAAAATTACTGGATAAGATAATCAAATCTTCCCACAGAAATACACTTTAAAGTTAGGCCTTCCGAGACCAGGAATCAATTTATTCCCCCCCCCCTCCCCCCNCCCCCCCCCCCCCCCCCCCCCCCGCCCCTCGAATTCCTTCTGACCCAACCTCCTCAAATTCAACAGTCAACGCTACGTCAGCAAAAGAGAGAGAAAGTGAGAGGAAGTTCAAAGAAATTGAAGGAATTGGAGAGTCCGCATAATAGGGTGATATGTGGCTGTACATGTGTATAATTACATTGCTATTATACACAGGGCTAATGCTTTGGTGCAAATAATAAGCTAGATTTGTAGATAATGGCATTTAGGTGCTCTGTGGGAAATCAGAATATTCTACTAACTTCTTATTTCCCAAAATAATACAATTATTATTGCCATTGGAGATAATTTGTTCTAAAAAAGATATAAACTTTTGATTTAGAGGACCTCTTGTGTCATTCAAATTTACCTTGACGATTCATATTTCCATTACTCTTTCAAATAAAATAGCAATACTTTGCTTATTACAATACCTCAAGTAGGTAAATATTTTAATATAATTTTCAAACTTAAAATTGAAATGAGTTTACAATTCGCATTCTATCATATAGAACACGCCGCATTCCAAGTTTGTTTCTTTCTATTCTTACTGTGTCGCCTAACCATTGTACTTCTAATTTAGGCACTGCGGTACCCCTCATCATTGGCCGCACTTTCACTTACTGTTTATCCCCAATTTGAATTAAAGCATGGTTGTTAGTAAGCGGTAACGAGATTGCGTCAAAAAGCTCTTTCGTTATTTATTTTACCCTTGTTGATGACTCACACTATCTGACCCGTTGAATGAGTGGTGCATATAAGAGATGTTATATGAAACTGAATGTTAGGAAACCGAATGCCATTTTTTAATAAAGAGTGTCAATTGTTTTGGACACTGCTATGTATTGCCAAGAGAGGACAATTGTTGGCGGCATAGCATTATTTTGAGGTAAGTGGTAAAAAATTGGTTCCACAAGTTGTGTCTTATCTTCAGTGTCAGAAGAGGGGGTGGGGGAACATCAAAGTGAGAAAAAGTGAATAGGGGAACAGAAGAGTGATTCGAAGATGTATAAAAGACAGACACCACAAAGGTAAAGAAAAGGTAAGATGAGTGCAGTAGAAGTGGTGGAATATGACATACAGTGGGGTCATGTAAACTTGAAGTGAGAAGTCAACTGCCTGTTTTTAGACTATTTTTGACATATGAGAATACGTTGACTAGGGTAAACCACGTGGAGGTAAGTCTATCGCACACCCCTATTATCATTATTAATTTTAGTCTTGAGTGGATCTAAGTAATCATAGCAATGCTATAGCTCCTGTTAGTGGTTTCGCCTTCTTGAACATGAAAGTGACGTAGTGGTATCGGCACGCCCAGCCAGTCAAATCAACTCCGAATTTCATGCATATGAGCCCTGTAAAACCAATTAGAGGTCAATCTATTATATGAAAACCTCGGAAAGTTGCACAGCGATCTTTATTTCACGTAACAAAAATTGAACCACTCTGTGCCGATGTAATTCAAAGAAAACATAATTCATGACATTGTGAAATTATTGACCACTTCAAATCAAGTTCCTCCACCTCTTATCACCTTATTGAATTAATTTTTTGTTTTGTGAAACTATTTACTCCTCTGTTATCGAAATTACTGATAATTCACAGGTAGTGGAAGGGACACGATAATACATAATATACTCATGTGCAACAGTTCACCCATTAATACAGATAGCCCTTTTGGCACCAAAAACTCATCAACTCTAAGGTTAGATGAAATAAGACCACATTTATTTTCGTCGAAATGCAATACCAAGTACAATAACTAGTAGATATGTGAGGGGAAAAGATAACCTTTCAGATGCAGTAATAAAAATTCGACAATTTCTCGTCTGAAACATCAACTGAATGCAGATTGATCTATTCAGATCAACTTTGCTGCACAAGCGTCATTGGTCAGTTACAAGAAATTATCTTAGATTCAATCACTGGATCTAATTGATTTTAGAAGATAGGGGAAGAGGAAGTGTTCGGGGAGAAAGAGTAAGAAAAGCGTATAAAAAAAGAAGCTCATGTCTAAACAACGGAGTCATGCGGAACCTCAATAATCTCCAGGTTGGTAGAAAGACGTGCGGTTCGAGCATCTGCAGGAGTAGGCGCGGAAATTACTCGTCCAACTATCCACGACTGATTGCCATCCAACTCATAAAGATCCTTAATATACCTCACAGCTTTCTCTTCTGGTATTGCAATCAAAAGTCCACCTGTATCAGAAATGCTTCTTTTTATTATTTCATGGCTACATATTTGAAATCAGTAGAAATGTAGCAATAACTAACCCGATGTTTCAGGAGTTAGTGCAGTGTCAAGGTGATGTTTAGCGGCAAGTGCTTTGGACAGTTGGTAAGCCCCCTCTAGGCAAGGTAATCGATCGATCTCGAAGGTTACCTCAGCTGTCTGAACAGCAGCTAGATTACGAGCATGACCCAGAGCCCCAAAGCCAGTCACATCTGTACAGGCCCGAGCACCGTGAATGTGCATCAACTTGGCAGCATAACGATTAAGCCGAGCCATGGAGAGTGTCGCGGCGTTATACAAACTCGCCATCTTCTCCTCGGTGATTCGAGGGGTACATTTCTCTTTCCAGGTGTCACTTTGATCCTTCATCCAATTGTAGGCTGTCACTGCCAGCTGAGTGCCCAAAGGCTTAGTTAACACCAGTACATCACCCGGCTTGGATTGGGTTGGCCTAAATTATGGGATAAAATTGCATACTAATTAAATAATCATAAGCAAATCGATTTCCCAAGCAAGATCAAAGCAGCAAACTTGAACATATAACAGATCATTTGTCTTTTCTAAATAGATAAATAATCAGAATTATTAGTAATAAACAATAATAAGGAAACCTTTCAGAACAAGATCAAAGTTATTTCTCTTTTCAATGAATAAACCAGTATTTAAACGGATAAATTAGCCGAACAGGTGGGATATAAGTTCCCCATTCAACAAGAACGATTGATTGTGGTGAACTGGGATCTATAACCTTCAAGTATAAGAAACCTGACCTAGCAAACGTATGGTTTTTCCACAGCACCACTGGTATTTATAGCTTCAAGTAGACGCCTTGAAGTTTATAACCTTAAAAATAAAAATGTTACTGAAAAGAGATTTAGTAAGTAGCTTAAAAACATGACAAAGCTTCGAAAAAAAGTCATCATACGCAAAATGCCAAAAAGGTTAGTGGTAAAATAAACCATTCCAGGAATGTTGCCTCATCCTTCATTCGAAAAAAAAAAAAATTTTGCCTTGATTAAGATGCACTAGCAAAACCTTCTTCCGTTTGATGAATATGAATTCGTCCAAGGTGTCTGGTTTAGTCTCCAGAGTAAACTCTCGATTCAGTAGATTAGCTACAAAGCAGACAAGTATTTAGCAGCAGTCTCTGCCCTCCGCCTATCGTATTTACATTGTATTTTTTTAAAAGTTGGATGAGGTGTAGATAAAAAAAGGCGATTTCTAAACTGACGTACCGCAATCCACAGAAATGTTGCACATATACCGACTTAGATACTCACGCATTCATCACTTAGACTGTTAAGGGACACGAATATATGGACTCCATCCTGGTTAATTTAAACCACTGAGCAAGCTTTTATCGAAGAATTGGCAGATCATTACGATGACGGAGACTATTCTTCACTTTATGATAGGTTCACGTTTTAAAGTGCAAATACTAACAAGCTGCCTAACTAACTTGCTTTATCAATGAAATATTTTTGAATAGTTAGTTACGTAAATCACTCAACTTCTATTACCTTAAAACTCGGAATCCTGTTTCCACTCACTCCGAACTGATGTCGATTTCATACTCTACCTACCTTACCGCAGAGTCCAATATATTTCTTGCTCAACACCTACTTACTTGGCAACTTAATTGAGAAAGGCTACTATTTCTTGTTAACACTAATGGAAAATATTTTTTTGGAAATGAAATATCCCTTACTCTAAGTAAGTAGAGATACTGAAGTAGCTTTACTAATTGGATATTGGTACTTCAGGCATTTCAAGCCCATTGAAAATACGCGCAAAACACTTGACTTAAGCAGAGTAAAGATACCCTGGAGCCGGTCAATGAGAAACTTGCATTTAACTATCCCTCTGATTGGCCAGAAATAATTAGTGTTGTTGACCACTCGCGTAAGTGGATGTGTAACGATAGAAATGATTCTAGTAATCCATGAATTGGTCTTGGTAGTTAAGCATCTTCCATTGTTCAGCATAGATCTGAGCCCACCTCCGTTAAGTAAGCTTTACTTAGTACAATTGGTGGTTTCACGCACCATAATGGTACATCAAAGTACATACACCGATGACGAACGCTAAAATTTTATCGAGTTCCATAATAATATGAAAATTCATTCTACAAAATGTAATTCAATAGAACTTACATAATATATTCGGAGTCAGGTACAACAGCAGTAGCTGCTCCACCAATCAGAACCCAGGGATTGTATGTCGTTTGACCACCTCGAACACTTGTTCCAGCCTTCAGAGCACATTCCTAGTGGGAAATAAAGCAAGAATTATTTGCCTCGTATCACCATTAAAATTAGAAATATCAAGTCAGTTATTATAGGAAATAGACACTAGGAATGAAACTATCTAACAACTTCGAATGCGTAAAAATTCCAAACACAATGATAATAGATTTGAGAAGGGGTGTACGATAGACTTACCTCCATGTGGTGCACCCTGAGCAGTGTATACTCGTACGGCAAAAAAGTCTATAAACCGGAAGTTGACTATTGACTTCAAACTACCATCCCCCCCCCTCTGTATGCCATATCCGACTACTTCCACAGTACTCACCTTACCTTTTTTCTACCTTTGTATCTGTCTCTTACATCTTTGAAACACTCTTCTGTCCCCCCCCCCTCTCGACTTTTTTTCACTTTGATGTTCCTTCCCCTCTGTGAAGCCTG
>UZAE01013600.1:0-20797 GCA_900617975.1 Rodentolepis nana | reverse complement strand
CAACCAGCCCAAACAGTATCAAAAGCAGAGATTCACCCCCCAAAAAGATTATGCTGTCAGTGTGGTGGGATCACAAAGGAATTTTGTATTTTGAACTCATGCCGCAGAACCAAACGATAAATTCAAATGTGTATGTTGAAGAACTCGAAAAACTGAAGGATGCAATTGAAGATAAGCGGCCGGCAGTATCAAATCGGCGGAAGGGTGTTGTTTTTCATCATGATAACGCAAGGCCCCACATATCTTTGGTTACTCGGCAAAAATTATTGGAACTGAGTTGGGATGTTTTGTCACACCCACCATATAGCCCTGACCTTGCGCCTTCGGATTATCATTTGTTTCGTTCCATGCAAAACTCTTTAAATGGTAAAATTTGTAACAACACGGATGATGTCGGATCACACCTAATTCAGTTTTTTAATAGCAAAGACCAGACATTTTACGAACGGGGAATTTTTACTCTGCCAGAACGATGGAAAAAGGTCATCGACAAGAACGGCCAATATCTAATTGAATAAAGTTATATTTTAAACAAAAATTCCGAATTTGCCTTCTTATTTGAAATCAGCAATGACTTAGTTGCCAACCTAATAGAAAAATTAGGTCAGCGGAATATTGTCAGTTATTCCCAATTATCCCATATTTGTTGAAGTTTAATAAATCTAGAAGTCCCCGATATACCCCTAAGATATTAAAACTTACTAGAGTGTTCTGGATTTTGAAAAAGTGCCTGTGAGACCATTCAGGATATAAAATTCGGTAATCCTTATTCTAAGCACCTTCTAAAAGGGCGTCTGAATGGAGACGAATTCTCCAACTATATAGGAAAATACAGCTTTTATTACAAAAAAGTACAAGGCATAAATTGAGACAAGCTGAGAAATACCAAAATAACGTCTTGACTTTATTATTGCCCAAATTTTCATACTTTTATTTCGATAGAAATAATTTTACTTTTTTAACCCACTTTTTTCTGTAGATAAAACTAGAAATTGAATTTTGACGTTAAAATACCCCACCCTCCCCCAGTGCCTCATTCTAAATCTCAGTTGGAAGAAAGGCGAAGGGAAATGATCTTGAGAAACATGTAAATAAAATTTAAAAAATTTGCAGGTTTAAAAAAATTCCGATGGGCTTTCTTAGGTGGTTCTATGTTTAGGAGCGAAAGAGTGCAAACCCAAAAATCGATGATTAATGTATGGGAGGTAAATCTAACCATCTCCTTTCGTTTCAGACTCTAAGAAGGGACTTTTAAATTTATGAAAAAAATACTCTCACTTTGGTACGTATATAGATGAAATTATCTTTCAACTTTACGACGTTTCATGGTAGAGGGTTCATTTTATGGAGGGGAGATAGGATTGGGTCAAAATGATTCAAGGCTGTTTTAATATTAAAATCTAGTAGATAAATCGTAAAATACGTACCCATTCAGAACATATCTTGATTCAAAGGAGTTTACAACTAAATAGTAATCAGTTACTTATTATCGAACAATTAACCTAGGTTATAAATGCTCATGAAAATTGACTTTCCAACAAAAAATTAACCAGCCACTTGGAGAATCTCAAAAAATATCTCATTCTTTCTTTGACGAACTTAATCCAAAACCCTACAGGTGGGAAATATTGATATTTAATTAGACAAGTATTGTGAGTATCAATGGAGTATATTCGGGCTTCAAAGCGGTTGAATTGTACTTTGAAGTTGAATACACTTGCATGTTTGCCAGAGCGGGTACATGTTATCATCAGAAAAATCAATAATTTTATCAGAACAAAGGGCAATTGTTATAACTTATCTTGTTTAGACATTGATTTTCTTTCATTCATTAAAACTAAGATGGGTAATTGTATTTGTGATCATTATATCAATTATAAATTACGTTTCATTCATTGATTACCATTTTATTAATTTAAAAATATCTGAAACCAGATGCATTAATTAATCTAAAAATCGTTTAACTAAAATTATTTTAATTTTATTTTCTACTTAAATTGCCTATAAAGTAAGCAGGATTTCCGTCTCACGTTAAATTAATGAAATAATTAAACTTTCTCAGTATCAATTTTTCCCATCTAAACTGTCAATCGGAGATTCCCAGGAATGCAATATTATGACTGATTAGAACAAATAAAAAAATTTAGAAAAAGCAAAGCTTAAATTAATTCTCCTCCTTCATTTATTAACTTGAAATTTTATTTAATAAAATAAGTTCATCAGAAATTTTAGGTCTCATCTTTTCAGTGGGACATTGGTTATGACACGTATGCCACGGATAAAAATCTCATCACTACCCTCAAAGGCTGCATGTTTAACCACACCCCCATCATAATCAATAAATCAATAAAAAGAACTCCAGCTTCATAATAATTTTGGTAATTAAGCAGTTTTTTTAAATAGAGTTTGCTTTCTCAGTTGTTTGGAAACTTCAAAAAGCGCGCAAAATTTAAGTATCATATACATCTCCAACCCCATATTGTATTTCTGAGGCACTTTTGAAAAAAAGCACATATTCATTTACAAATGCTGAAACAAAGCAAACGGATCAACTTAAAAATAATTGAATTAAATTTAAACACGAAAGTGAGTGTAATAGTTCAATAATCTCTATTCATCACCAAAATCTAAAATCAGACTCTATTGCGTTTACTTTCTTATTCGGGGCGAAAGGGAGGTGGGACGTTTGGAGCAAGTTGCTTATTAAATAATAAATTTTTTTCACTGATCATGCTGCAGCAATACCAAAGGCTAAGCAACTTAAGTGCTATATGTTTAGAAGAAAAGAACAAATCAATTTATAACGAATAGCTGGCGTTTTGCTAATTATCATAAACTCTTATGTTGACTTCGTGCTTCATTGAGGGGTGGAGGAACATCAGAGTGAGAAGAATTCGGGAGGGGGGTACAGAAGAGGGATTCTCAGATGTAAAAGAGGCAGACAGACAGACAAACAGACTGACACAAAGGCTCACAAAGGGTGAGGTGAGTACCATGGAAGTGGTCGTATATGACATACAGTGGGGTGATGGTAGTTTGAAGTCATAAGTCAATTGCCGATTTATAGACTTTTTGTCGTATGACACGAGGAGATAAGTCTATCTCACACCCCAAGAACAAATTACTACTTAAAAGGTAGCGACGAATTCCGAAGAAAGTTTATTTTTCCGAGCTTTATATATATATATATATATATATATATATATATATATAGTTAAACTTGTCATGAGTTATTTCCACCTTTTCATTCCCCAACAATAATCATCATTTTAGATTTTGCGTAGTTAGGTGTTTAAAAATTAATAAGAGGAAATCGAAGAGAGAAATAAATAATACAGAAAAATATTCCCACTTTTCTTAGCCTCAAGTCGTTACATGTTTTCAGGGAAATACTTATTACGATAAAAATTTATAGTCACTTAATAAAATTTTTATCGTGGGCATAAAAATTGTACTTTTTATTGATAGCTAGTTCTTTATTCTCACTTTATAGATACGAATTGATCCAATTCTGAATAAAACAACAGGTATTCTGACTAAAGAATGCTTTCTAAATTTTGCTTGTCTGTTAATAAATGAAGTAATTGAACTAGCTGTTTTTTGAAAGCTGTGCGATACAGGTGTAGACTACAACAACAAAGTTTTCACATTCTACGATTCTTGAATCCTTTAAACCAACAATTTACTTGCACAATTCTCCTGAAGAATGCGATCTTTACGCCCAATATTGTACTGAAGCCCACTACAGTAAATTGACAATGCACTAAAATTGTTGTCTTTTCTCTCTGCGGTTCTCCATCACTTCTCATTATGAGAACACTGAGTTTATTTAAGGAGCAAAAGTAAACCCAACTTTCCATTTTTACGCCCATTCAGATTCCGCTAAAGATAATCTGCTGTTTCAAAAAGTCTATTCCGGAAAGATTTTGAACAATAGCAGGGATTTTGGGCGGGGGAGGTCCTGCAAATACTCAAATAGGGAGAATATATGGTACCATTTTAAATCGCTACCAATTACTATTGTTGGAGATCTCGAATCCGTTTGCCTAGCAATGCAACCTAATTCACACAAATGTTATCGAAAGGCCTCGTAAACAACTTAAATTTGATGGAAAACACACCACTTTTATTTATATATGGTCAAAATAGGAATTATATTATATCACCTAAAGCGTAATAACGTTTCTTCCTATTGATACTATTGATTGGATGCGAGATTTTATCTTTCTATATAAATATTTATTTAGTTTTAATCCGTAAATAGGTGTGCTATTGACTTATCTCCACGCGATGCATCCTGCTCAAACAAGTCTATGAACCGGCAGTTGACTACTGACTTCAAACTACCATGTCCAACTGTGTGCCGAATTCCGCCACTTCCACAATACCTAAGTTTTCTTTGTTTATACCTTTGTGTCTACCTCTTCTACGTCTGAGATTCACTCTCCAGTTCCATCTCACCATTTTTGTGATTTTGATGTTGCTCCTTTCTATGAAGCCCGAAGTCGACTAAAGGACTAGCGGTTTGATCACAATCTTGTGGCTTTAAAGGTTGTAGAGAATATCGGTTGTCTCATCTGTTCAAGTTTAGCGACATTGGGTCAAATTGATCTGATTGGCCTTACAATTACTTAATTAAATATAAAAATTTGAGGTCTAACTTATAACTTCACCAACACTGCACCTGCATTCCGGCATTTCACTTCTTCCATTATTATAACCCTATTACCTAACTCCATCACATCATTTACATGTGCCTCCACCACACACCCCCTTCCCTCCGGCCTCCCAGATTTGTCTCGAATATTGTTATCGTTTGTCAAAACTTACTTTGAAATCACTCTCTACTTCTCAAAGTTTTAACGAAATATCCACTCTTCATTTCATGCAAGTTTAATTTGCCAAATTGTTGGTCAACTTCAATTGGCATGCATTTTGATTTGAAATTCAGGCATCAATAAGGGTCTGAAAAGAACGTAAATCAGCAAACGGTAGTGTAGAGATAAATATTCTGTGGAAACTGATTTATTGGCTTTGAAATGTCCAGTCGAAGTCGTTTTCAATCTGCTGGTGGCAGAATAAATCATCAAAACGGAAGCAAATATTAAACCGGACTAAATATCTCAAAAGGACTGCTCCCAGAGCCCTACTATAACCTTATTGACCTTCCAAAGTAGCCAATAAGCTCCAGACCTCAATAATAACACCAAATTGCCATAATTTTTAGCTTAAAATGAAAATGGTGCATACCAACTGCCGATAAGCGAAATTGTGTGTGCATGATTAATGATAAATGGTTATGCGATTTTCCTTTATTTTATCCAACAGAGTTGCAAAAAACGAAGGTTATGCCTAAATGCCAGCAAGACACACAGCAACCTTCCTCAAATAGGAATGAGTAGAAGGCCGGGATGTACAAGACCATTGCGGTGAATTGGTGAGCCGAGGAAAGGGGAATATAAGAAATTTAGATCGGTAGGTGACGTTCGCAACGCGGCATGAGGGAAGTTTAAGCTTTGATAAAGATACCAAAATAGGCTTCGTTAAAGCAAGCGTGATAGTTTCGCAACCCTGGTACGTCTAATCGGTGACCAATAAAAATCACCTTCTGGTAATCAGAACGGTGCAAGCGTATTGACAGTTAGGCAAAATAATTACTTTGACATCCAGCCAAAATACAATTATATATCATCACTAGGCTACTTCATTGTCATTACTAAGTTCACGCATTACAGATCAAGCACTATTCATCCCTTGAGCCAATGTCTCACCAATTAAGTTCCTTCGTGGTCATTGATTAATTTTATTGTCTTTAATCATTTTCTGTCGGAATAAACCTGATACCATATGCATTAATTTATTTATTTCAAATGGCAGGCTTTATGATATTTATCATTAACCCTGCATCAATAGTCTATTGATTTAGTCAATAAATGTCTGGTTCTGTCTTCTTACTGGATTAATTATGCTCTGTTATATCTTCCTCTGAGATCAAATCAAATGTAGTATACCTCTCAATAGCGCGCTTAAACACACCTCACATCATTTTGAATGTTCGCTCAGAGAATATTTGATCGATGGATTAAATAGTAGAGATAGATCCAACATAACTCTTTACTTATTTGCTTTGCTTGAAAGCAAAATGTTTAAAAGACACGCTTGTCTTTTGAACATAGGTATATGAACCGACCTCCCACCTTGTATATTAGAAGAACAAATGAATGAGGAATAACCCATTATTCATCCAACTTAATAAATTCTAAATAGCAAAGACAAGTAGCGAACCGCTACAGACATTCAATCATTCACCAATTTTGAGACCTACAAAGCTAACTTAAAGGGTGAGTTTGAGTTACAAACCTATTGATAATCAGCCTTTACCTAATATTTATTTGTTCTGATCATGTAAAATGAATGCATCCCGAAACACATGAAATTCATAGTACGGTGAAATTTAACTAAATTACAGTAGCTTTTGACCAAATCTATAGTACTGGTTGTCTCTTAAACGTGGATGTAAATTAACAAAATTAACAATTCCTCAACACGGACTAAAAAAGTACTTCAACTGTGTTTCGTACAGAGAACACCGAATTATTTTTTTCTTCCAAAAAAGGGTTTGCGCGTTTGCAATTTTTCTTAGTTAACCTGGATTTAAAGTGAATCAATGTTAACCGTAGCATTAATTTTTAGGGTTTTAGCACTACATAAATGGTATAAAATTCCGATTTTTATACTAAAAAATTGTGAGATTAATTGATAGTGTCTGCGACATATAAAAGTACCCTCCAATGCCTCTGAGACCCACATATGCATCCATTCAATGGATGTTATTCAATATTTACGGTTGTTGGACCATGTATTATAACTAAGTGCCATCTCTGTTCTATAAAAGTTGAAAATTAGGTCACCTATACTGAAACCCCTGATGGAATATAATATAGTATCAATTTTTAAAATTACTCATATAACCTTTGAAGAAACATTTCAAACTTGTGTGTTTGTAAGCTTCTATTTCATTAACAATTTATTAGAGTATGATCACGAATTTTGAACTTTACGCTATTTGTAAATTTATTAAAAGGTACAAATGAAATTTTTCCTAGTTTTTTTCAACTGGAAGGCGTTTTGATAGGTATCATTAGCCCTTTAGCTGACTTCGGGCTTCACGAAGAGGAGGAACATCAAAGTGACAGGAAGTCGAAATGGGGGACATTATAATGATTCACATAGGTAAAAGAGACAGACAAAGGTATAGAAAAAGGTGAGTTGAGTACTGTGGAAGGAGTCGAATCTGACATACAGTGGGGTTTGAAGTCAGAAGTCCACTGCCGGTCAATAGACTTTTTGTCGTATGAGTATATGTTTACCAGGGTACACTACGTGGCGGTAAGTCTATCGCATGCCCCACATTTTGTCAAGTAGTAGTCAGACTTTCCATCTCTAATCTTTCTCGACCCCTTCAGTATCCTATTTTTCTTCCAGATGATTTGGTTCGTGAATTTCATCTCCTGCAAATATCGGCTTAAATGGGAATCGACTCTCGATTTTAGTTACGTAATACAACTCCCTGAACGTGCAGATGATAGATTTTTTGGAAGATATGGCATGTGGTTGGTCAAAACAGGTTGTTTCCTCTTTTTTAAATGGTCTCCTTATCTCGTTCAGACTCTTACTTGTCAGAGTAAATACAATGGGGTATGCTGATGCTGATTTGTCTGTTTCCATTGCGCTTGAATAGAACTCAAAAGTTCACCTCTCCATCTATAATCGATCCTTGCGAGAAATTTTTTACCGAATCTGCGTTGCTGGCTAATTAGGCAGCCACTCATTCCTCAAATATATCTGCCTACTTTTAAACGTTGCAAAAAAAACTTAAGTCACAATAAGAACTCTTTCTGAGTGAATGATATCTGGCAATAAAAATGATTTCTATGTTACCTTGGAAGGAAATGAGCATATTTGATATTTGAAACTCGTGACATTCATTTGTTAATATTTTGTAACTTCAGTCCTAAATTTCTGTGAATTAAAATTTTTCGAAATCATTTTCATTATATTAATTTAATCCTCTCACAATCAAAAGTTTGAATGATATACTTTATTGCAAATATTATAACTGAGTGAGTATAATCATAAGGCGAAAAAGTCTATAAACCGGAAGTTGACTTCTCACTTCAGACTACCATGGTCCCACTGTATGCCATCTTCGACCACTTACACAGTGCTCACCTTACCATTTTCTCTACCGTTATGTCTGTCTCTTTTACATATTTTTTAATCACTCTTTTGGTTCCTTTCCTGAATTTTTCTCACTTTGATGTTTCTCCTCTCTGGGTTTCTGATCTTTCTATAAATTGGATTTTTTATTCACTCTAATTGCTTAAATTCTTTATTGGTGACTTTTAGCGTCTTCGTATTTAGTCTTTTTGTTTATAGAATGTACGATTTCGTTTTTGACTAGCATTTTTTCATTTTAATTATTTAACGAATTTTTAATTGATCATTAATTCTTAACGGAGATGTCTCTCTCATATCACATATTAATCATCACGGTGGAATAATTTCCTAATTGAAACCATTTTTTTCATAATTGTGTAAAACGACATATATTCGGTTATTTGTTTTCTTCGTAGAAATTCTTGACGAACCTTTACTTTCATTTATCTTAATGAGTCTTTCGAAAAGCCTTTTATCAGTAATTTTCGTTAAGGTGGATTATATTACCATTTTACGACCTCTAATTTTTTCCCACTTTGGAAGGTTAAACCGAATCGAACCTAAGGTTACACAATTAGGCTCATTCTTTTTAGGACATTGCTTCGTCTTGATTGTAAGAGCAAAAAATGACTATCTGGACTATCTAACAGTTGAATTTGGAAGCAATGAGGGTGTCGAAGAGTTAGTGAATTTTGGGACGGGGAGCCACATCAGGATTTATGACTTGTAGTTTTGTATCTTAAAGTAAGAGATCAGGGGTCAACTTTCGCCAAATTTATTTACTATCCTGACCTTAATTTTATTAATGTTAAAAAAAGATAAATTTATCAAAATATTTTACTTGAGAGAATATTTTAAATTTTCATTGACTATTTGTTAATTTTTTAAAGTAATTCTCTCCCCTTTAAGATTAAATAAAATAAATTGATGATTTCAAAGTTAACGCTATCAAAGAAGCCACAAATGGAGGAGTCTCTCTGAAGTTTAAATTTTTAAAATTATCAAATCGCGTGCGCCGTTAATTGAGCACATTTTAAATAGTACTTAAAATGAAATAGGGGTTATAATAAAATTTTTATTACAGAAAGAAATTGCCTGTGGAAGCAGTAAAAATTCTTGATGATAAAAGTGAGATTTGGAGGTCAAATCACTAGCTCAATCTTGAGAAATAAGCAATCATCTGACAGAGAAATTTTAAATTTGAGAATAATTTAGCTGAAAGAAATTCAGCGTCAACTTTTGCATTTTTTTATTTCACCGTGGTTTCCTAAAAAAATTATAGAAAACTATTATAAAAGCTTTTTAATCTGTAACTAAAATAATTAAATACAAAAATTGTAAAGGCAATTCATTCTTTATCTTTCATTTTTTTCAAGATTATTCTCATATTTCTGCTAAACTGGTGGCTATAATGTATTAATAATTTGATTTTGAGAGCACTTTAGATCCATTTTCTATCTAAGACCAAAAATTACATTAAAATTTAAACATGTAAAATTAGCTGCTATTCAACATAAAAAAGAGCATTGCTTAAATGGAGTTCATCAAAATATTTTCCAATTCCATTTTCAAAAATAGACGCTTCATTTTATTGCGACCCCATGAATATGAAACCAAGTTACAATGCAGTACATGGTAAGCATCTCTATGTACCTTCATACCCAAAAAGGATCTGTAAAATACACAAATAGTGAACAAAGTATAGATGAAAGAGTCGACGCCCAGATCACCAAATTGTGTGTGATGTTTCACGTTTCGTTGATTGACCCACTAATATACTTTACACTGATTCCGTTAATGTTTGGATTGATTATAAAAATTAGCTCAATAAAATGAAGCATTAAGTCATATCTTAGGTCCTCAAAAAGTACAGTCCAAACATTGAAAGCATTCAAGATAATTAAAATCAAATTTTTTAAAAACTTCTCGGTTAAAATAATATGACATTCTCATAAAGACTTGATGGCATGTTAATGTTATAGATTTCAGAACTTCATAGCATATTAATGTAATTAATTTTGTCATTATTGTAGTCAATAAATTTGTTCATTAAACTTTCTTCGATGCACAAAAAATCTTTCCCATTCTCTTAGATTTTCAAAATCTTCGCTATCAAATAAGATAAAAATTTAAATTTAATTTCACAAAATGTATAAACAAGATTGCTTTTCAAATGACTATTTCAAATTACATGAATTTTGATGATGTATTATTACTGCGTATAATCTAATATTTTAGTTGAAAGGATTTGTTTCCACTTTTTAAAAAAATATGTACAATTTTCTTTTCCCTACGTACTTAAATCAAGTAATGCCACCAAAATTGATAAAACAATTTTAATTAATTTAAACAGCTAATATCATTCTTTGGCTATTCAGATATTCTATAAAAAAACTTTTTATAATCCTATTATTTTACCTAAGCCTTTTAATTCTGTAAACAGTCATCATTTCGCCGTATTTTGCACAAAGGTGTGGAATTCAAGAATCCCCTTCCAAACAATTGTTGATTTCCACGCAATTTTGATGTCAAGTATAGCGAAGGTTTCTATTAACGTCAATATTTAAGTATGATTTAATCTGGTGAATGTACAAGATTTTAAAGCAAATTTAGTCAATCCAATTGGTTTTCATCCATTGGCTACAGTTTTCATCTATCAAAAAGTAGGCCAGTACGCATTTCCAATAATTCCTGGAAAGATTCCAAAATGTCAGAAGGGAAGCGTCTGTACAATTAGGAGCAAGCATGACATGTGATAAATAAATAACACAAGAAAAATGGCAATATGAGTGTGGCATAGCTGCTTTTACGCAATCGCATCATTGAGGTCACTGCGCAATTAGGTGGATATAAATAAAATATATAAGCAAAAGACATGGTATAAAAGAAATATTTATTTATCTATATCAAATGGCAGGTGTTTTGATGGTTATCATTAGCCCTTTAGTTGACTTCAGGCTTCACAGAGGGGAAGAAGGAACATCAAAGTGAAAAAAGTCGAGAGGAGGGGCACTGAAGAGTGTTTCAAGGACGAAGGTTGAAAATTTAGAAAAAATGTGATGTAGTACTGTAAGGTTGAAAATTTAGAAAAAATGTGATGTAGTACTGTGGAGATGGTCGAATATGTCATACAGTGGGATCATGGTAGTTTGGAGTCTGAAGTCAACTGCCGGTTAATAGACTTTTTTGCCGTATGAGTATACGTTGCCCAGGGTGCACCACGTGGAGGTAAGTCTATCGCACACCCCAAGATACAGAAGATAGAATCTGGATGATGAGACGGTATACTTAGAGCCTCTTGACAGATAATTGGACTGAGCCGCAATGTCAATGGTTTTTTTTTATTTTGCCCAAATACCAAAAAAAAGCTTTGAAATTTGGTGGTAAGATTGGTTTGACGTCTTATGTAAAAGTTCAGTTATTTCCTGAATATACATTGTATTAACATACCAATAAGGCAAACGTTTTTTAAACAAAAGGAGCTGCTAACGAGAAATATTTTCTCAGCAGTATTTTGTATTTTCTGTTTAACTGGTTCTATTTACCGCGCATTGTTAAGAACACACAACTAAAGGCAATTATATGTGCTAAAATTATTTGCTTTCATAAAAGACGCGATTTGCAAACACATTCCTACTTAAAAATAACTAATCACAGTATCCAAATTCACTAGAGAATGTTCTGCAAATTTTCATTTTAAATATTTGCTTTGTGTGNAAATGGCAGGCGTTTTGATAGCTATCATTATCCCTCTAGCTGACTTCGGGCTTCACATAGAGAAGAAGGAACATCAAAGTGACAAAACGTCGAGGGGGGGAACAGAAGAGAGATTCACAGATGTAAAACAAACAGACAGACAGACACAAAGGCATCAAAAAGGTAAGATGAGCACTGTNCCGCAGATATTTTGTTAAAATCTATGAAGTTATGACCGGACCATCTATTTTGTTCACTCTATTGATATTTTAAAATACAAATTTTCCAAACAAATTCATCAAATATATTCGAATATGCAGTTCATCCCAAAATTTATTTATTTAAAAGTTTCTTTCTATGCTCAAAAAACAATAAATAAGTAAATAAGTCAAATAATCTTTTACGGTCTGTAATATATTATAAGCCTCAGACTAATTTGACAGTAATTTTAATCACAATAATTTACTGTAGCTATGTTTCGTATTTAGGGGGTGTGCAATAGACTTACCTCCACGTGGTGCACCCTGGGCAACGTATAATCATACGGCAAAAAGTCTATTAACCGGCAGTTGACTTCTCACTTCAAACTACCTTGGCACGACTGCTTGCCATATTCAACCCCTTCCACAGTATTCATCTTACCTTTTTCTCTACCTTTGTGTCTGTCTGCCTCTTTTACATCTGTGAATTGCTCTTCTGTTCCCTACCCCTCGACTTTCTTCTTCTTTGATGAACCTTCCCTCTGTGAAGCCCGAAGTCAGCTAAATGGCTAATGATAGCTATCAAAACGCCTGCCATTTGAAATAAATAAATGTTTCGTATATAAATGGAAATTCAAAATTAAGTGAGGATTACTTTAGTTAGCATATTACCCTTTATTTATTTATTAAGCAGTACTTAATTACGCATTTCAGCAATAAAGCCACAAATTATATCACATAGTGTTTTGATGAGTAAATATTTTTCTTCCACAAAATAAAGCTGTAGTAAATGAATGCGATAAAAATTAAAAAAACCATATAATTTTACAATGTTTGGGTGGTGAAAGTACGATCAAATTGACAGAGGGATGAATTGGTCTCAGTGGAAGAAATTTAGTAGAATGAAGTTGAATATTATTATAGTCCATTTCCTCAACCAAGGTTGAAATTGAAATTCATACCTCAATGATCTAAAGTAAACAGGAGCAGACACTCACTAAAATTTTTAATAATTCGTATTTATTTCAGCAAATAAATTGATCGACTCATTGTTTACAGCAGAATTCTTTCAAAAATTCCGTTCCTTAATTTTGTTATAGTTTTTGATTAATTAATGCCTGAAATCTGAAATAAAGAATATATTTATAGTAATAGTAAAAGTTGTATTTCTTGGATTGTTTTAACGCACTTGCTCTTACTTTGCATGTAAATAATTCTAAAAAATGAAAAATAACTATTGGCACATTTCTTATGAAACATAAAAGAGGATTATCTATGGCAGTATTGATACCTGGTAAATGATCATTCTGTGAGAATTAAGATGACGAGCAATTTCTTTTTTAGGCGATTTTTAAATTAGTTTTATCGATGTAAGTCGAAACATGAGATTAGCTGTAGTCTAACGGAGATAGTAGGATATATTACGGTTTGTTCCAATTGGTTGATAGCGTGATAATAGGTGCATTATCATGGGAGATCCCTGGAATCATCTTTGAATCCAATTCCTTGTGTGGGATTTCATTACGTGCCAGATTACCATGTCACAAGTTATTCGAACTGTTCAATTAGTTACATTATATGTGATATTGAGGAATTCTAATCGGGGTAATACGCCTCAGCAAAAAAATGACTTGAGGGAAATGACTAAATTTTACATTTTAACTCACTCTATAATGATAGGTGTAATCTGTCGCTTAAAAGTGACTTCCATGACAACTTAATTTATTCAGCGACTGCTAATTTGCATACATGGCGAACATCAACCACAGTCATTGAATTTCAGACGCTAGTTTTCTTCTCCAGCTAGGGATGGTCTGCGAACCTACTCAATTTGTGAAGACTTCTCAAGGATTATTCCTGAGTTGTTTGCTTTTGGGATATATCGACATCATTCACTTCATATTATCTATAAAATGTAAAGGCACTCGAAGTTTTCAAATAAATTAGATCTTAAAGTTATACTAAGAATGCAGCTTAGGGGAGAGGTGGGTTGCTACTCTAATAAGGCAAGTCATCCTGGTTTGGGGTGATTGCCAGTACTGGCTGAGATAGAGCAAAGTTATAGAGGGAACAGACGCTTGATTTGGAACACGTTTATTTTGGCCGTGCGCCTGTCACTGAGCTTGGTCATTAAAAAAAACAATGAGGGATTTGTTAAACAATGCAAGGGCCACCGATTAGTGGCTGGCTGGGTGATGCCGTGCTCACGATCGCACCTGCTCCTTACGCCACAAGTAGCACGGCCGCACTTTCGAGTTTGAGTCGGCTTGAGGTTTCTTTGTTTAGTCATGACAGTGTTGCGCACTCCACAAATATTTGTAAGCTTGGAACCCTGCTAACTCCTTATTCGATATGCCAAAACCGCCCATCCGGCTTAATTAAGTTACGATAGTGTCTAAGTTAAAGTTTTTCACTAATATTTTCCTTTAACTAACCAAGTTTAAATGATTGAGTTTGACATCCCTCTTCTTCCTATTCTACAGCACTGAGTTGATATATAACGCTTTGAGGAATCGGTAATGAAGTGATATGCACAAGAGGATTCTCTCTGACTCATCAGTTTAATCAAATAACCATAACTTATGCTAAAAGAAATTTTGGCATTGTGAGATTAATTAACACAATTCTTTTACTTTCAACTGCTAGCTGTGCCATTGGAATACGCAAAGCTCATAACTATTTAGAATTCTTCTATTTCAGCAACAATTATGTATTGCCCTCATCCTATCCGCGTATTAGCCTCACAAACACCAATCTTTGAGGGCCAGTACTGAGGAACACCCATTCAAACAACGATCAATGCTCAACAGCCATTTCGGGCGGTGCAGACCGTTAACCAATTTATCCCTGCCCGTATTAGTAATAGCAGATCGAGTAGAAGTTAGACGCCAAGTTAACTTATAATTAACAACAACATTTCAAACTCGTTGTAAACAATCAAACTTTGTTTCAATTTCATACTTGTTCATTACGTTGCATTGTAACTAAACCAGTCATTCTAGAGAGTTCTGATTTCCCCAAATTCTGACGACTCCAACTTCTCACTTGGTTTAGCGATTACCTGCAAGCCGTCGAGACACAAATCTTGCCAAATGCCAAACTAAATACCCACTTCCCGTGCACCCAAAAACAAAGAAACAACGAAAAATTTAATTTTATTATAATAAGTTTAGTAAGCTATTTTCACAAATGCTGCTGACGAACACTAATAATTTGTAATGATGCATCATTATTTTGACTAGTTGCATTATAAGTTGAGAGGAAATTCGTTTAAACAATGGTCTTCAAATTGAATTATCGAGCAAGGGAGGGGATTTGGGGGGGGGGGGAAATGTTTCATAATCTAAATGGCGCGAGAAGTAGTAATATTAGGGAGAATGGAAGTTGAAGAGAAATACACTAAAAATGTGTTGAAGTCTGTCTGTCTACTTGAATATGGAGAGGATGTAAGAAAACAGGATCCTAGCGAACATCTAGCATATCTGGTGAAGGTGGGGCAGGTAAATCAAATTCCATTGACTCATTTTGAACCTGACCGCCGTTTCCATTGATGGGCCCGGGTTGTTTCTGTAGGGAGGCTGTGTTGGAAGTTGTTAATTCCTGTAGCTGTCCTGATAATTGGGTCAGAAGGGAAGCCGCTGTAGAAGAAACATGATTCGCATGCTTTTCGACATCCATTCCAGGAACTAGATGGGAAATCACCATTAGGAGAGTCGAATAAATCCAATTGTCGGCTGACTTTCACTCATTGCTAATTCATTATAAAACACTTCTAACGCGCATTTGCATTCTTTAGAAGTGTGAAAAGTAGCCGTCTTATAACTCTGTCTTGGTTCCAGAAATGTACATTGTTTCATAAATCAATATAACAAACGCAATAACGATAACATTAAAGGAAGTGATCGTAATGTAGGCTTTATAATAATACATAATAGAAAGCGAAAATAGTGTGTTTTACTAAAATGAAAATGAGGATTTTGCCGTATGACATTTACATAAACTGAATTTACTAAATAATAATCCAGTCAAAGAGTTAGGAAATTTTTAAAATCAATATAAAGATGAAAGCACTTTTGTGCAAAATTTCCCCTCTTCTGAGAAGTATATGTGCTTTCAAAGGAAAATTTATAAGTAGTACATTAAGATAAAATAAACAACACCACTAATGCATTATGATTATAATTTAAACACGAAGCTTATAATAGTAGTAAATAAGTACAATTATTGATTAATATAACGATTTATTGGAAATAACTAGGAAGCAGTGAGTAAAATTTACCTAAATTGTACATAATTAGCAGATAACGTTTCTAGGGGTTGGTTGAGGAAAAAGGGATATCTTCGTTGTTGAAAATTAAATTCACAAGATCGATATGTGTTCTTCAATCAAACCATTCAATGTTGATACATATCTTAAGGATGCTTATAAAGCACCAATCGATTTTTTAGCGCCTTGTTGTGAGGACAGGTAATCGTATGAATAACTGTCAACCACATAGACAATAACAACCCGTCATCGAATTCTAACTCAGGGCATGCATTAGACAAAGTTATCACCTTAAGGAAACATTATTAGTTCAGAGGGTTAATGAGAGTTCAGTTATGATACCACTTATAGGTTCCAGACATAAATGGTGAGTCAGTGACCTCATGAGTATGATACAGTCTCGCTAAATTACATAGGCGTGTGTGTATTTGGCCGATTCAGAGGGCAAAATTTCTTTAGAGAGTTGGAGAGAGTGTGTGTGTGGCAGAGAGTAATGCACAAAAAATGCATTTAAACTATTATCCAAAACACAATAGACTCTTCTACAATAGGACAATTAACCTACAGTTTTCGTCACATTTCCGCAGATACTTTAAACAATAATTTGTCCTGGGATTAAAGAACTGAAAATAAACGACATGAAAAAATACAGCCCAAAATCGAGCTGAATATCGTTTCACTAAACAAATTTAATGTTCTGCAAACAATTGGGTTGATCTCAAAACACTGGGGAAAACTGATGTAGATTTTCGTAAATCACTATCATGAATTATTAAACTTATTTTTAAATGAACTCCAATCTTTCTATTTATCCGCATGAGACTATGCACGCATGTAAGAGATTTGCTTATCACTATACGTACCCTTAGAATATTTTAATAAAAAAACGATTAATAAGTGTTGAACATCACAGACAAGCACTTTCTGTCAATCGAAAGACAAAACATTAAATTTGAATCTTGGAAATATCTCTCAATCTAGGCTGGAAACAGCAACCGAGGTGTATTTGCCACCCGGGCTCTCATGAGTTGGCTAATCGGCACACTCAACCAACTCCGGCCAATCTTGGAAATATAGTATATGGCAAATATAGTTTAAAGACTTTTCGGTAACTTGGTGTTGCTCTCAACCTCTTTCCAATCCAACACACACTCTCTCTCATCTCTTATTGAGCTGCCTGGTAACTGGTACCACTTACTACATTAAGTAAATATGGGGTGTGGGATAGACTTACCTCCACGTGGCGCACCCTGGGCAACGTATACTCATACGGCAAAAAAGTCTATTAACCGGCAGTTGACTTCNGAAGTCAACTGCCGGTTAATAGACTTTTTTGCCGTATGAGTATACGTTGCCCAGGGTGCACCACGTGGAGGTAAGTCTATCGCACACCCCAAGATACAGAAGATAGAATCTGGATGATGAGACGGTATACTTAGAGCCTCTTGACAGATAATTGGACTGAGCCGCAATGTCAATGGTTTTTTTTTATTTTGCCCAAATACCAAAAAAAAGCTTTGAAATTTGGTGGTAAGATTGGTTTGACGTCTTATGTAAAAGTTCAGTTATTTCCTGAATATACATTGTATTAACATACCAATAAGGCAAACGTTTTTTAAACAAAAGGAGCTGCTAACGAGAAATATTTTCTCAGCAGTATTTTGTATTTTCTGTTTAACTGGTTCTATTTACCGCGCATTGTTAAGAACACACAACTAAAGGCAATTATATGTGCTAAAATTATTTGCTTTCATAAAAGACGCGATTTGCAAACACATTCCTACTTAAAAATAACTAATCACAGTATCCAAATTCACTAGAGAATGTTCTGCAAATTTTCATTTTAAATATTTGCTTTGTGTGTATTTTTAATTTTATTCAAAATTATGATTTATTTTTATTAATGTCAATGGTGATGTTATTTGCCCTCCTCAAAATGTCTTTTCCTATTTTAAGCCATTTAAAATTTATTTTCATTTAGGTATTTTTTCCTTTGACCAAAGTATGAATTGTCATTTGTTGCCATAAGTAATATTGCTCAACTAGAATTTCAAATTGAGGGTTTATATCAAATTATTCCAGTCATTTTTAAATTAACAAATGTAATTCATGCTTAGCTAATTAGATTATTGTAAGAAGTGATAAAGCAATTGAATTTGACATCTAAAATTTATTTTTTCACTTCTCCATTTATACCTGATGTTAGGCTTTATGACATTTTTTATTAGACCCTTAGCTGACTGGACTTCACAGAGGGAAGGAACATATACGTCAATATATATATATATATATGCTCTAGGTAATTTAACATCGACCCTATTGTTGACTTCTGGCTCCCCAGTATCTCTGGGTCACTGTCGTTGTCTGTAGGACTACCACACGTATCAGGTGGGTCTTCTCCATTTCCTCCTGTTGGCCACATAGGGGGGCATGTTGGCTGAGCGCATGCTCCTATTCTGTGAATGCGTTTCACCAGGCAATCGTGCCCGATACGTAGTCTAGATTCTGGAACAACTTCGATTCTTGGCCAGTCGGCTGTGTTGGTGAATTTATATTTGCCAAGTATTCGTAGGGAACATGTAAACAGCTGAATGCAAAAAATCAAGCTTTTCAAGTATAGTAGGCCTGAAAATGAATGAAGTTTGGACAGCCCGTAGGCTTTCAACCCACTTTTAAATGGTGATACATTGATATATCATTACTAATCAATATCTCTATGGAATAAACAGCCTATTTCACGAACTGACCGAAGTCTCACCTAAGCACTATAAGAAAACTAACCCACTGGTTGAAAACGCTAACTCGACAGATGCATCCTGAAAATATTGAGGCCTAACTCCAATAGAGATGATCTTGTCTTTGTGTTGCTACGAGAAATTTTCTATGTTCTTAATTGTCCCAGAATTAATTTTGAGTTTTGATATATGAACTAGGGCTGGGAAAGCCCTTTCAAGGTTCAAGGTTCAAGGTAAATTAATAGAGTGACTAAGGGAATTCAGAAGTTGGGTCGGTTAAAATGGCTAAAACAGCGCCTCCTCAAAGGTGACAATCACTTCAAGAGGCCTCATTTTGAAAAAGTGAAAAAAGCATATTTCTTTCTAAGCCACTTCTAGAGACATTTTTTGGAATCTCCGAAATTATTACCTAATAGCACACATTTCCTTTTTAAATAGGCGGAAATCTCATTATTTCCCTGCACCATCTTAAGTCGCTTGTATTCGCCCATGCACTGATTCATACGTTCAGGACTTAAGGTGGTATAATACTGCAAGTGATTGCATTTTGGGTGAGGGGGGGGGGTATTTAATTCCTCACCTATGCCCAAAATAGGTCACTTTATTATGTCAAGAGTCCTTTTCGCCATTAATCCTAATTAGTAACCATTTCCCCAAAGTTCGTCATGCGGCCATATTTTGGATGCATTTAGGGCGTCTGAACGAATATATCCCTGTTTTGTGAGTATTTGTAGATGAGAGGGACACTTGCGAAAACTCATAGTTCCTTCCCAGATCCTGATCAGGTGTTCGTTCGCATTATCCTTTTCACAACTTTTAATGCAGTAAGCATTCACAACAACGTTTCCTCCATTCAGAAGTCATGGTATAAAAACATTTCTGGAGGTGTGTAAGTGTCATGAATGCTCAACTACTTTAAGAAAGGCTTATTATTGTTGGGATTGTTGCATTATCGTCAGGTCTATTTCAGCAATTGGCTAAAGTTTAGTTTTACTTCTCCTCATCTTTTTCCTTCGTTGTGCTCAAGCATTTTTTTGAGAAGGAAATTCAGTTTTATTTTCGCCATGGCGTGTGCGATAGACTTATCTCCACTTGGTGCACCCCGGGGCAACGTATACTCATACGGCAAAAAAGTCAATTAACCGACATTTGATTTCTGACTTCAAACTACCATGACCCCCTGGTTGTCATATTCGACCCCTTTCACAGTACTCACCTTACCTTTTTCTCTACCTTTGTGTCTGTCTGGCTCTTTTACATCTGTGAATCGCTCTTCTGTTCCCCACCCCTCGACTTTCTTCTACTTTGATGAACCTTCCCTCTGTAAAGCCCGAAGTCAGCTAAATGGCTAATGATAGTTATCAAAACGCCTGCCATTTGAAATAAATAAATAAATAAATTTTCGCCATGGCGTTTTTATTGAATGTCATTTCATATCCCATGACAAATATTAAAACAAAAAATCACCCCGGAAGCATTTTAAATGCAAATCTACATATAATCGAAGGGGAAGTTTTGCCAGAGTTTAAGGAGGTATTTATCCCAGAATGTGCTGTCAAGTATAATCAATTCTCTGGGAACCTTCTTCTGTAGCACCTTAGCCCACAAGTATATCACTCGGAGAAATATTTGAGTAACAGTTCGACAAATGTACGGAAGATGGTTCGACAACTCTCTTA
>UZAE01013598.1:0-11576 GCA_900617975.1 Rodentolepis nana | reverse complement strand
AGGGGGGAGGGGAGGGGAGGGGGGAGGGGAGGCGAGGGGAGGCGAGAAACATTGACCTTGAACCTGTCAAATTAAGCGTCCCTTCCTCCTAATGTACTTTTTATTTATTATACCTTGTTTTCTTCTTATTCATATGTAAACACTGTTCCAGATTTGCGGCCACTTGTGTGTGCGGAGGTTTCGAGTAGGTCAAAATGAACTCAATCGAGGCAGTCATATTGAAGATAATATAGTACTATCTGGTTAATTATGAAGATAATAAACATTTCAGAAATTGAAAAAGTGACTGCATAGATTTTGCAGAAAAGTACTTGAAGAGAGAGTAGCGAGTTTCAGTATCTTCGTGTAAATATCAGAACAATATGTTATCGCTTTCAAAATAGTATTCTCCAAATGAAGTAAATGTCAACATTGCGAAAGTACCTTTCTATATAGTCGAAAGGATATCGTTTACAGGGTTTCGCTTTCCTTTAACAACCTTTTTAGCAGACACTTGTATGAATCATATTTCACGACATGACTCATGGATGTTAAAACGACCAATGTCAAGGTTGAAGAATGTGATTTTCATCATAAATCATGCGTCTAAAAAGCGTTTGTTTTATTCGGACACAATTTCACAGTTTCTATCGTATTAACTGATTCATCACACACGTGGTACACATCAACTTGGCCAAATTTTGATTTGTAACTACGGAGAAAGTATCTATTATGCTTTAGGGGCGTGCGATAGACTTACCTCCACGTGGTGCACCCTGGGCACCGTATACTCATACGACAAAGAAGTCTATTAACCCGCAGTTAACTTCTCACTTCAAACTACCATCATCCCACTCTATGTCATATTCGACCACTTCTACAGTACTCACCTTGCCCTACTCTCTATCATTGTGTCAGTCTTTTTTACATCAGCAAATCACTCTTCGGTTCCCCTCTTGAATTTTTCTCACTTTGATGTTTCTCCCCTCTGTGAAGTTTGAAGTCAGCTAAGGCCTAATGATAACTATCAAAACGCCTGGCATTTGAAATAAATAAAATCTTTTAAGCTTTCAATAAAAGTTCGTTTAACTTCGAATCTGTTCAATGATAACTTCCTATTGAGTGATGGTCCTTATTTATCGTTGCCAGATTAATTTAGTTAAGAAAGTTGAAAGGAAATAGGAGATTGATTCTCTTCTTAGGCCAATAAAAATATCCAGTAGTTTAAAACAAATCTGCGAAGATGCGAATTTCGGGAGGGTGGGGGGATATAAAATTTTTCTCCAGGGGATTCGATCGGTGGGTTTATCTTCCCACCTGACCACCCAGGCTTTTTAGGCCGTCTGTACTTTTCGACTTAATTAAATTTTTTTCTTGTCTTCGTGTAGAAAGAGGAGGAGAGAGAGAGCGACAGAAAGCGCGACTGCGCTAAATACATGGGGATGAAACTGATTGGTCAATTTGGCGCTCTCTCGTACGTGTGTAAGCCCTTGCGTGTCCTAACTTGCTTTGTGTAAACGGACACGTGTTTTCTCAGTGCACCTGCTCTAAGTAGAATTTCAGCACTTCGAAGTTGGCATTTCCAACGACTTTGAAAAATGGCATTGCTACGTCAAATTGACGTCTTGAAAAAATTTATTATAAGGCTGGAAAGGCACCTATTCCGCTTAACATTCATCACATATTTTGAGTTTCACAGTCCCTCTAAGCGGTAGAAGACTTTTCAGCCCCTCAGCAACCAAAAATGAATTTCGATGACAACCGATTATATATATATATATATATATATATATATATATATATATATATATATATATATATATATATAATTTTTAGAGTATAGGCAATACAAATATTAGGAAATTCAAGAATTGAAGATCCAAAGAAAGCTAAATCTTACCTTGAAATCAAACTTGATGCATTCAATTTCCCAGGAAATCACTGACTTAGCCGAAAATCTCAAATGGGGCGCGATTTGGATTATTTGTCTTAACAGAGTTTCACAAAGGTCAGCCTTTTAATCTGGTTTATGTTCAAAACTGTGACCTGAAAAGGATTAAAAGTGAGTTTTGGACTAGTTCGCGATTTGTTAAACACATGCACAGCTCTTTCAATTTGAAGCTCTTAATTTCACTCATAGGTCTTGTTCTTCTTCAGACGAAAAAAAACGGAAGAGCACCCAATAGATGTAATGTTATGGGATGCACACACTGACATGGTCATTGGATAGGTGGTTTTTAGGACTTCCAATCAAATTGGTTGGTTGACACACGTTTACAGAATGTTCGTGTGCCATGGGAACTAGATTGCACATTTTTTGCCAAGGCCTAAAGGTCTGCAATTCCATTCTATCTTCATTATATAAATAATTATTATTGGTTAGTAGGTGGGCAAAGGCGGTGGGGGGGGGGGGGGGGGGGGGGGGGGGGGTAGGTGGGAGGTGGTGTAATTATTCGAAACCTTGGCAGGTTTTCAATTAGAGATCGCATATCAAATATGAGTCTTAATTCAATTCATTCTGGTAGATTGAGTTGTCCAAATTTTGAAAAGGCTAAATTCATTTTCCAAGATGGAATGGAAAGAAAAAAGGTTGCTCCCTAATTTTACTGACAGGAGTTGAGTTAATATTGAGGCTTAAGCGACTTATTTCAAGCTAACTAAGCACCAAGTGTGAACACCCAAACATCGACAGTAGGGAGTTGGATTAAATACCGACATTGTCCTGCCATTAAATTTGTGCTGCAACCCCTGTGGGAATAAGAGTTCCCATCTATTTCGGGGAGCGTCTTTGTTAAAATAAAAAATAACCTCAGAAAGCACTACAAAGCTTCACTCTTCCCTCCCACGTGCAGCTAGTGAATCGAGATCAAGCTTGCAGTCATTGTGATTGGCCATCCCCAAGGCCATGGGGCAGTAGCGCGCTTATTATGGATCAATAGCTCCCCTTCGCGCTGTAATAGTTGTCGGATGTGCATGATTGCGAGTTTTTGTTCAGTTTTGGCCTGCCAAACGAGAGAACGGACGAGCGGCCGAACATGTTGTTCGTGTGTTTATTCGTGTAAATAGCTACCCCGGACAGACTAAAACACTTTGTGTGTGTGTGTGTGCGTGTGACATTTTTATCTGTGCACGAGTATGCATAGAGGTGGTGGGAGAAAAAATGACATCAAAAAGATTGAAATCTCGTCAGCTCATTCACTCAGTTAACATTAGTTGATTATCGTTGATCCTGTTTAACGTGTCCTTACTGAAATGTATTTCGTTGAATTAAATTCTAACCAAACATGGAACTCGGCGTATCAACATGGTTCGAAACTCGAAACTCTTTCCATTCATTTTCCTCGACCGTAAAAATCTGGAGGGTTCTTTTGACTTAAAGATTCTAAGTGCTCTTTTTCGAGATAGCTTGATCGACACCTCAGCTTACGGTTTTGATTAGGTGGACCATTTAATAATTTGTTACAATTTATGATTAAATAACAATTTATGAGGATTATTGTTGGAAGACCGTATTATGAAATTCTCTAGGGTACTATTTCTAATTTAGAGAAATTCGATTCATAGGGTGGTTCGACGCAACTATGTTTGATGAAATCATATTCCGAAATCAATAACACATTTTTAAGCTCAACTAGTGTTACCATTATTTAGCAAAAAGTTGCTGGTAGCCTTGAACTGATTTTACTAACATAAAAACAAGCTATTCACTACTTCCCTCATGTCTGATTTTGCTAATAAAGTTGTTGGCCTATTGAGTTCATGACAATTTGGTCTACATGAGGTTAATGGGGGTAGGGGGTGGGGGGTGGGGGGTGCGGTAGAAAGAATGAGGAAAGTGAATGACTAATCTCATCGAGTCCAGAGTGCTAGTCCTCTGTTAAATAGTATTTTGCGGGAAGCAATTAAAACTATTGGAATTGAACACTATAGCCTCTACTATTTCAATCCATTCAATAGAGATACCGACTCTTTCACTAGCCTCTCACTTAGTCAAACTATTCTAAATCATCTTTCATTTGAGTTCTTGTATCTGTCAGTCCATACTCCGAATTTGAGTTTACGTTTTCTTATTGGCTGACCAATCAGGGGATCTCTGCAATACCGATGAAATGATAAGATGTATTTAACCCAAATAATCGAAAAGGCTTTTGCAACGGCATGTTACTTCCCTTAGCTAACAAAGTTTATAACAACCGTGAATTCATGGAATGGGTGTTTCAGGGGCAATATTTAATAGTACCATTTGAACATCGCTAGAAGTATAAAGGCACACTCAGAACAAACTTAAATTCAGGTCAATGATTGCTGATTAAAAATGGACTACATTTCCTCATTGACTAACGAGTCTTGGCCAAACAAGTAACCATCAATTGAACAGACGATAAAGGGCTTAAAGTATTCATAAATTACAAAAGGTTATTGGTGACTTCATAGGGGAGAAGTTGTCAGTCATTTGACCTTGTTCCATCTATCTTCAAATTCTTCTGATTTTAAACGATCTAAATGAAAATTGTTGGACCATAATCCCTACTCAATAATTGGTGTTTAGGAGGCTCTATCGATTTTCAAGAAGTGAGTTAATAGAGTGCTATTATGGCATTGGAGAAGTTTTCTGTCTGTCTTAAGTTGCTTATCGATTTTTTTTCCTATTATATAGGTTCTAAGTGTAGATCTGATTCAAAGCTTATTTAATTTTCAACGATTTGAGTACAAATATATATACCTCTTCGTTGTTGCCTACCTTATGTTAAGTGAAACTGGGACATTGATTGGGAAATAGCTAGCTTAATCTATCTTGAATGGCCTAGTAAGTTTTTATAGCGTGAAAATGGGAAACAAGTCTCTAATGGACTACCTGACTTCTCTTCAGCCTGCTTCTAAAAATACCCTAGATGGTTTTATTGTGTGATAGTAGATAGAAAAGGTATTTGAGAAACACTCAAGCATTTTATTCTAACTAATTGCATCGAAAAAAATGGTTGTATTTTACTCGAAAGTGTGACAGGTAGGTGTATGAACGAGATAACCTAAACAAAAAACTGTCACAAACATCCGCTCACTTGCATGGACTAAGTAGCTTACCTTAAAGTTGTATGCTGAAAGCCCACCGATTAGGTAAAATAATATGAATTGTGGAGCAAGTTACGAGACTATGAGATTATGGGTAGGAGAGTTATATACACAATTAATTCCATAAATCACGTTATTCCCAAATAACACTCAGCTGATATCTTCATCCTTAATTATCAGATGTAGGGAAAGTGACTTCCTCTGTCCGCTAAATGAGACTAAAAGTTCTCCCAAAACACATGACTTGGGTAAACATCAAAGTTCTTTTATAAAATAAATGATAAATAGCATTGTAAGTAAAGATTGAAGAACACAATATAAAGCAAAGATAACGCTGACTGATCTGGTTGAAAGATGGTCTGTTAGAGAGTGTGTTTCGTAGGCAGCTACTTATTTCCATGACTGGTAGTATTTTTTATGTCCACATTTTAGGCTAGAGCTAATGGTTTTTCCCTCGAAAGTCCCTACCTCGGCAAATGTCGTTATTTTCGAGTCTCCAGTGCTCCGCCAAACCATTATAATCCTATTCCTTCGAGATCTGAAACGAATTGTCTTCCGAGGGTCGAGGAAAACGAGATGGATGGGTACGTGGAGCCTTGGAGAGTAAAATCTGGCGAACTTGGGACGAATCCGCACTCCTATCACACTCAGGCAAGTAAATACGCTAGCATCTACTATGCACTCACTAAAATCTGGCTTAATCCTATAACGCCCTTAGAACTGTACGATCCTATTCAAAATAAGCTCCATTAGTACTAGACACGAAACATATTCAATGCGTCTAGAGCCTTCGTCCAATAACACCAAAACTCATCATATCGATGACATCTATCTGCTGTGAGACACGCGTGAATGCGATTGGGCACATTTTTCAAAAAAAAATATTTGGGGTGTGAAAGGTTTTAAACAATTTGGTAAAATGCAATATGATATTTCCTGTTTCCTACTAAATAGTGATTTTTTCCAGTAACAGTCCAAAATATAGATAAGAAAAGTTAAAATGCCTTTTTTATCTATTTTTTTGTGATTTAGTCTTCTGCATATCAAGGAAACACTTTGAGCAATGGAAAAATCGATGACGCCGAGCTGGAAAGCAACCCCGACACGTCAGATGGGTATTGTAAGTAACATTTGCAATATTTTAAATAATGCTGGTCTATTTATTTAGTTATATTTACATCTTTATTCCAAATACCATTTTGCGTTAGTTTAACTCAGTCAATTAGTTGGTACGGGAAGTTCGCACTAGACACTACATGAAAGGACACATCTTTTTTTCGATCTCAATAACCATTTCCTTATCAATGTTATCCGGTTAGTCATTTGCGGTACTTGACACTATTTCGAGCTTGAATTAAGGCAAATTAATGCTTCATTTTAATCCAAATTGGCAGAATTAATCATCTGCTGCTTAGGCTTTCAGACGGTATTTTTTTTCGACTAGTGTCGAGAATGTTAGTCACCAAAAGCTGTCATATATATGAGAATGAAGTGTGAAAAAATTTGCAGATGATTAGAAGTTGGTTTCGATAAGAAGTATGGAAGGAATAGGCAGAAATTGTGTGACTCACAAATATAATTGTCTATTTTCGGTCAAAAAATTTTAATGACCTTGGAACCTTTCTTTTAGCCAATAGGACCAATAACATTACAAATCGTGTTTTATCATTTCCATCTTAATTAGTAGCTTATTAAATTAGTGAATCAGCCAAATGTTTACTATTTCTTAATCTAACTCAATTCCCTTCTCAAATGTTTTATAACTGGAAACCACTTGAGTGGTCAACAATCTAGAGCCTTATTCTTACCCTTAAGGTCCCGAATTTACAAATATAATATAAATAATATATATATATATATATATATATATATATATGACGTTTATTAGGGGATTTAAGGAATTTGTTCCCTTTGGTTCTTTATAAGTTGATCTAGCAATGAATTAAGTGTAATCAGTATACAGGCTGTGCTATATTTAGTTATGATTCGAACATTAGCCACAAAAGGCCCATATTTTAAAAATGCGTAAATTTTTTTGCCCAAGTCGTCTTGATTTGCAATGACTTTAATTTGTCCCTTGACCTGATGTCGCTTGGGCCTTAAAACTTGTCCGACCTCTCTCTCTCTCTCCCTCTCTGAAGTGACCTGGGCATATTTAGTTCCGTCATGACTTTTGGATGACCCACATTGGTCGTTTAGACTTCCCAAAACACTAATGTAATTCAAACCCCGGTCCAGGCATTGAGCAAGTTTAATTATTTCCAAAGAATTCTTTCTCTATCTATCTATCTATCTATCTATTTCACTTTTCCAGTTTTCAAGTAAAATGAATTTTTAAAAATTATTAATTAATTAATTGATTTCGGCTACAAAAAGTTTCCCTGCTGAAGTTATCAGTTGCTTATTCTCACGTACTGCAAGGATGATTCCATTCTATTGTAAATACGATTAGACAAAGGCAAGATAAAGGTAATTTATTTGGGGGGGGGGAGAATTTTTCTAATTGGTTCGTTTTGTAGTTTCTTTGGACGCTAGTCACTAATAATTAAGACTATCTCTTCCCTAATGCTTAGTAAACATGCAAGAATTTCCATTTGCTTTTTCCAAGCTCATATTCCACTCAAACGCACTTCAATACGCATGATACCAACAAAGCCATTCCTTGCAGAGTAAAATATACCAAATAACTATTCGATTTTAAGAGGATGTAAGTGAAAGCCATAGGAGGAATCGGACTTTACAGCCAATTTGTGTCTCCGCCACTTTAGACCAATCAAAATGCTGAGTTGTATTCCAATCGACATTCATCCATATTTAATGAAACCACAACACATTTTAATAGCCAACTGTTTGAAAGTCATATCATTACTTCCTTTATTATCTGGAAGGTGATTCATTAGCATATGAAATATTATTACAATAATTAATTATTAATAATGATTATAATTGACAAAGAATAATAAAGACCCACAAATGTCGATGAAATACACCAGTTAAACAATCAGAATTATTTAAAAGGAGATCTCTTTCATTATAATATTTGCCCATGGTGGGCTTTTCGAATGCCAAGTAATCGAATTGTTTATTGCATTTGTATTTTTCTAAGGCGTTTTAATGGAGTACAGTGAATAGAAATTTGGTCGCAAATGACTCACGAAATTTAAAGCGGTTTGTTTGTCTCAATTTGTTGTCAAAGCGTCCAAAATGAATCAGACTGCCCCCTGTGTGTACACGTCAAGTTTTGTGTAAATAGGTTAGCAAACTAAATCCCAACCTGGTCTCCATGACTCATTATTGGAGAAGTAGTTTACCAAAACCCCCCTCCCCCCACCAACCCTCACGTCAACCATTATTCTGGGGTGGAATGATCCAGTAATGCAAGCACAAAGGTTGTTACAATCTCAAAATCCTCATAGTCGAACGACTGTAATGTGGGCCAGCCGCGTTTTTTTCGGTTCAGGCAGTTCGATTCCAATTTGATTTTAGTCTACTAGTTTATCTATCACCTTCTAATTGGTTATGTACTTTAATTAACAGGTATTTTAGGCTAAAAGGTTTTTTCGGTTTTAGTGAGATAGGACAACATTTTATTTTTCCCCCATAAGATTGCACTGTTTCCATATTTCGAATTCATTCGAACTATGCATTTTTTCATATCTACATCGATCTGAGGCTTTGAATTTGAGTAATTACTCTGGTGTCTTGTTACTAATTATATTTAAGTATAATAGATTTCCCGTTTTCAATTCAAAAAGTTTATTAACGTTAGGAAAAAAACGGAGAAATCGCTTAGTTAATACTCTACGCGACTTCAAACCACATGATCAATTGTATATTTCCATATTTAAATTCAAAATAATTTGAAGTACGTGAAGTTCATCTGGCCGGCTGATTAAAAGGTGTTTTTTTCATTCGTGATTTTATGTACTTTACATTTGTCCAAATGCTATTTTCTCGTGCACTTTAACAAGGCTAATTTGGAAGGCAAGTTACAGCAGTAATCAAAGGTCAATTCACATAAAAGTGTCCTTCCTGAAGTATCAACATAGTTTAAAGTTGGCAAAATGATTTCCTTATAGAAATCGATTTCCCAGTCAAGATATTGGTCACCAAGACTGTTTGGGAAAGGGGTGGTGTTTTAGGACATGAAATTCATTTACAAACAGAAAACAGGTAGAATCGACCCCAATTAGGCTAAGTAAGCTAAAATGCAAATCAAAACATTGAAAGTTTATTCAACATTGTGGATACGCCTGTTTTCTCCATCGAGTTTAATAAGTAGGGGTTGGTGTATCGTGACCTAACATTTTGGAGCTTAACCTTTAGGATATTTTCCCGTTATTTCTTGAGTGATAGTTCACTAGCCCTATTTTTTACTTTGGGATTATTGTCAATCGATTTTTCGCTTGCACTTTAAACAAAATCGGTAGTGAAATAGGAGCTGATGTTAAGATGTTGTTAATTGGAATTCGGTAGTTGGCGCAATTTTTTGGTGAACATTATATCTGATTAAATGACTACGGAAAGCACATCTCAATGGATTAGGGTGTTCTTTTAATTCTTAGGCGTTGTTTCTACGCATTCTCTGCAATGATTGCATAATTTTCAATGATTTGTTAACAGTTACTTCGCAGTTGCATGTAGATCAATTGCGTAATGCATTTACTTGCACGAAGTTTCGCAGCATTTCCTAAGCGAGAAAAGAAGAAAGTGAGTTGCTCCTCTCCCTTTCTCAAAAATTTTTTACAAAAATAGCTTTCATAATTATTTATTTATTTCTGTTATTTAAAATCTCAGCTACTATTAATAAAATATTGATATTGTTTTAACATGAATTCATTTTTTAACTCTTTGTTGAAGGAAATATTTGACGTGCTTAGTCAGTCTGTTTTTACCATTATTTGAAGAAGACATCGAAATGCCTCCTATCATTAGTAGATGAATTGGAAACTAGTTTCCACCCCTTCATAATGGGGAAACACCGGAAGTATATTGTAAAACTTACTTTTGATCAACAACTTTGCCACAGAAATGGTCTTAAGTCAGGGGTATAGGCACAAATGCCGTTAACCAATAGCAATGGGATAAATGAGCCACATGGCTCTTTGATTGGCCATCACACACAAAGTCTTGACTGCGCGATGAGTCACACATCTGACGAATCAGACGTGCGCGCGTGTCCTGTATGCGGGCTTTTGCACTGCTCTTAGAGAAGTCATTCATCGCCTCTCTTATTATTCCAGCTGAACAGTCAGGAAGGCAGAAATCAGAGGAGGGTTTAGAAGAGCAAATTCAACAGCAACAACAGGAAAAGGAAGAGGAGGAGGAGGAGGAAGAAGAAGAAGAAGAAGAAGAGGAGGAGGAAATTCGTTTCACCTCAACGCCTCTCACAATGACTCGTGCAGTGTCAGCCTCAAAGGGGAAAACTACAAGTTTTGCCGTTACGATGCCTTTCTTTAGAACCTCACCAGACCCCTCAGAACTCACGGAGGATTCTTCCTGGTATCGCGGAAATAATCGAGATTCGCCTTCATCTTTAAACAATCAGGTATGTCTCATAACTTGGGATTCCCCCTTTGTCAAGAATGAGAGATTTAATAGTTTAAAAACATTATTTTGCACCATATATCTGTTTCGTTAGTAATCTAAATAGCTTGAATCTAATGTGCTAATTTACTAACATCTAGAAAATTTACTAGTAATATCGTTTACTTTAGTATTTATTTATTTCAAATTGCCGGCATATTGATAGCCATCATTAGCCCTTTAGCTGAATTCGGATTTCACAGAGGGGGGAAAGAAGATGTAAAGTGAAAGATAGTCACATAGGCAGAGAAAAGGTGAGATGAGTACTGTTTAAGTAGTCGAATTTAACATACATTGGGGTCATGGTTGTTTGAAGTGAGAAGTCAACTGCCAGTTAATAGACCTTTTTGCCGTATGAGTATACGTTGCCCAGGATGCACCACATGGAGGTAAGTCTATTGCGCACCCCGTTTACTTTGGTATAGTCTGTTGTATTCGCATGGAACTGCTTTACTTCTCACCATTATCTCCACCTACGGGAGATTTATAATTTTAATTTGATTATAATCATACAAATATCCTAATAAATCATTTATTTCCTTAATTATTTAAGTGAGAATAGCGGTTTTTTATCCTATCTCTAAAACCTAATGACGACTAATTTACTGTAATATCGGTAAAGTTATAATACCTCATTTCGTTCCTCTCCCAGTAAATAGGGTGATAATCATAATTGACATGGCCTGTCTCAGTACTCATTAAAAGATGGAACAAAGCATTATTAGTACTGCTTATAAGACAATGCGTCACACAGTCCATGTTATTACAAGTGAAGTTAAATGTCAAATTGGTTGGTCGAAAAGAATTCGTTGTTTGCTTGAAAAGAAAATTTTCCAAACCTATTTTTTTCTCCAATTTTGCTGACAATTTATTTATTTCAAATGGCAGGCGTTAGGAACAGCAAAGTAACAGAAAGTCGAGGGGTGGGGAACAGAAGAGTG
>UZAE01013597.1:0-14377 GCA_900617975.1 Rodentolepis nana | reverse complement strand
ATGTATTTAAAATGAATTTCGTCGCTGCCATTAAAACACAATCTTTCAGACTGCCTAAAATTGGGTGAACGCCTAACACCTGACCTGAATCAGGTGCTTGAAAATTTAAGCCAAAGATGATTCTGGAATCCATTATATTAAATGTTCTAACAAGAACGAATTCGACAAAGATGCCATCAGCTTTGGTCAAATAATCCCCAACAATTGTATTACAAGCACCAAAAGTGTAAACATTTGACGCCATTTCTAAAGACATGTCATATTCAGAGCCAGGGGTGTAAGATAGACTTACCTCCACGTGGTGCACCCTGGGCAACGTATAATCACACGGCAAAAAGTCTATAAATCGGCAGTTGACTTCTGATATCAAACTACCATGACCCCACTGTATGTCATATTCGGCCCCTACTACGGTACTCATCTTACCCTTTCTGAGCCTTGGCGCCTGTCGGTTTCTTTTACATCTGTGAATCACTCTTCTGCTCTCCCTTTCGAATTCTTCTCATTTTGATGTTTCACCTCCCCTCTGTGTAGTCCGAAGTCAACTAAAGGGCAAATGATAACTATCAAAACGCCTCCAATTCGTTATAAACAAATAAACATTCAGAGCCAAAAAGTGTTCAAGGACGTAAATAGAATCGAATATTACTACCAATACAGGCTTACTTACAAAAATTAGGTACCTTTCAAACAGGCATAGTTTCATGGCTGGGAGAAATTTTGTCAAATGGAGCTTTTCATTTATCACTGCGCAGTTATTCAAGTGGTATTCGTCGTTGTACACTGGCCAAGACTACGTTACAATTATTAATCTCGGACGTACTATGCTAATTTAGTATATTAGACTAGTGACTAATTTGACTTATAAATTAAACTTCATTAGATTACCTATAAACTGAAGGCAAAGTGTACAAATGATCAAATAAGCGAAATATTCAATTTAAAACATTATTAAACATTTTACAATTCCATTGCAAATTAATTGCCATAATTATTCGAAATGCAATTGGACAATTCGTTTCGTAAACATTGACTTAAAGCCAATAAAATTGATTTATAAAGAAATGAATTTCAATTGCTTGCTATCGTGGATAACTAACTTATATTAGTTCAGAGACAATTAGAATCGGCATCAACCACCACCCTTCCTCGTATAATTGACAAAATGAGCCGATAGCTTTGATGTTGGTCTGACTTATTCAAAATAAGGTGTTAGGCACTTTCCAACTGTGAATGCCAACGAATTACTCTTTCGCATTGTAGGTATATCCTTGTAGGTATATGGTGCCACCACAAACTTACAGCTAGCCATATAGTCACCATTCTCATAGTAATTTCTAAGCCTCAATATGCAATAGCAATTTTAGGCCGAATTAAATTTAAAAATGTCATTCATGCTAATTCAAATCGAATGCTTTGGAAGGAAAGAAGTTATAAATGAAGAAGGTGCTGGGTTATCTTTCATTTAATCGGTATTTGCTAATTATTTCATCTGTGTTTTTTAAACATTCATCAAACAGCCAATTACTGCTCAGGGTATCATTTTGCATATTAATTTCACAGTTATAAATCAACTGTTTCTATAGCTCTTCATTTCAGACGAATGCTCGAAGTCATAAAATAAATAACTTAATTTAATGCCAAAGTATGTTACATTTTAAATAGTTGGGCGAATTTAAGGAAAATGGACTTGAATGAAATGAAATAATTGGTAGCCCAGACTGTAGTGAGCGAATAAGTTGAACTTCTTCAACAAATCTGCATTCAGAATCTTCTTCCTTACTTAAATTGGTTTGTACTTAATGTTATTGCTCGCAAAGCAAATGGAAATATCCAGTTGTGTTCTAATCATCCATCTACTTGATTTACCTCATAGTTCGCCACAAAATCAAGTTCATTCTCAATTTGGTTTAACAGATGATAATGTTTGATTACGATAGAGACTAATTTCAAATCGAACTTGCATCAGAGTCACGAGAACATCTGGCTATTGATGAACGTTGTGCCAAGCCAGTATTAGTATCTGCCACCACCACCACCACTAGTTGTGTGATTATGACCTCTTAGTGATTGGAAACAGTGGAGAGCCAAAAATGTAGCTCACCAAGAACAAACAAGTATTCCATATCGATAGCTCAATTAGATAGCATTCCCTAGAAGGGTGACATTACTTTTGATTAATATTAGTTGGTTTAGGTTATTCAAAATGTCAAAACTCTAACTTTATATTAGACAGAAAACCATAACAGACAAAATCGCATTTTTAGAATGCTAATTGCAAAACCTTATCGTCAAATTATAATTATAAAACAGGTTCCACAAGGATAGTTTACCATTTTTCAAAATTTTTACACGTGTACAATTAGAATGTACATTTTATGATAATTTTAATTAGCGCTTTAACTAACTTTGGGCTTAACAAAGGGGAGGAAAATCTAATTCACAACATCACAGTTGAGATTATAGCGGATTGTTACATCAATAAAGCCTGACTGACTCAGAAATTTCTGTGGCAGATTCTCCTACAAGTGGCTAGACTCCCAGAACTAGCTAAGCTATAGCCCAGAAATAGAGAATACAGACGTATAGCGCGAACTGTCGCGTTCTTCATAATGTTGGATTCCTCGTGAGATTTGTTAGACTAATCATGTAAGGTCTATATTCATCGCAAGATATTACTGAATATGGGCTAATATTGTATCATGAAATATATTTTTGCTACTCTATGGTCCTTTTAAGAAGTTTAGATTCTGTTTAAATTAATCTACTTTGCCGTGCGATTAATACAATTTCCAATAATTAAATGGATATCAATTTTCCTGGATAAAAATATAGATGTCTGTCCAACACATTGTCACAGTGATTGAACACTCGATGCATTATCTCTTCCTTTAATTTTCAGGGCTCACATTATGGTTGGTGGGAAGGTTCTCCCAAGGTAAATCATTTGAAAGACTGTCATGATCCACACGTATTGAATACAAGCTACTTATTCCACATAAGTAATTAAAGTCCCTTCTACATTCCAAGAATATAATGAACATATAGAAATCGAATTTGTCTGCTCAAATATTGGTGATATTGGCCTCTCAACAATAAATTGATGCATTCCAGTGTGTGGAGTCAGCTATCGTTCCTTCTCAACTGCTGGAACGTACAAACTCACACTAACCAAGTCCCTATCAATTTTAATACCTTATCCAAACTGATCATAAGTTTCACATTTTCTTACTTGAATAACAATTCTTCAATATGCTTGTCAGTTGTAAGTTTGATAAATCGGTTGTCAAGAGAATTTCCTCTTTCTGATCATGCACATGCGAATAAAATTAGCTAAGTTTCATTTCAGAATTAAAAGGCAACATCTGGCCCATCGTTCATATAAAATCTTACCCCTTGAACACAATCATTCCTTTGCAGAAAAGTAGTTCTTAATGGCAAATATTCTCTGAAGGTTTAAAGTAGTAAAAATGTACTAATCGTAATTACTCAAGAGCCACTTTTGTTAATTTGTTGCTTTTTGATTCCTTCATTTCAGTTCCGTATATCGATTTTATTCTTCCATGTTTTTGGTCGCTTACAATTGATTTTAATGACGAGTTTCTGATTGACCGACTATTTATTCTTAATATAAGTTAGATGGATAAACGTGTTCAATGCAACAATGATGCTCATTTTGGTTTTTCAGTTCAGTTTGCACCTCAAAACTTGGAGGGTGATAAATCACAGTGAACATGCAGGACTGTACAAAGGATCTACACAATGTCAGGGCCAAATATATGTTTGTGATTTAACCCATTAAAACGACAATCACATGGGTCGAGTCTACATGATTATTTTGCATTTATCTGAAACCGAAAGCAATTTTATCAATTCAGGGACAGGAATTGAATTTGTAGTGAATTGCTACTCCACAAAACCCTGAATTTTCTCAGTAATCCCTATATCAAATTCTCATAATTTGGGTGGTTCCTGGGTTAGCTACCCACGACCCCACCTGCGCTTTACGAAAAGAGTATCAAGGTCGCAACTTCACGTCTGTCTAAGTACGCATGGCATTTCTTTGTTCAGCCAAGACAACGCTGTGTGCACCACAAATGTATTACAAATTCACTCTATGTCGACAAATGGGCAGAGTTATAAAAGTTGTTCAGGAATAGTTACATTCATAGAAGATATTAAGAATAAATATATAGAATAAAATGAAATGATGTTACATTTTATAATTTATACCTTGGAATAAAAACTACATTCTTTTTGACATTTTAAACGGATTTCCATAAATTAACTTTTCTTGAATCCTGTACGATTAAACTAGATATAACAAAATCTGCCATATTATCAATAATATTTTCGATTATAATTTTGTGTTTGTTATTAATACAAATCTTATTTTATTTATTAAATTTTGAAGCGGTTTGGTACAAGAGTATCCCATAGACACTTCACTTATTTCAATTAAGAATATCGAGGTAGCAGAAAGTATAATGAATAGAATTTATTACAAATTATTTTCACAGAAAGCATGAATAGTTATTGAATGTATTTCTAGGTACTTAATTGCTAGTGAGCGCATGAGATCCCTCTGTTAAATGTTGTAATTATGTGTACTCCACTCATTTAATTAACAAGTTCCATGTTGATGGGCAACTGATTTTTCACTTTAGTCAATTGAATATGACGCTTAATGAATTGACTATTAATGTTGTGGACACCTGCATCCACGAGTCCCATATGGATTGGTTCTAAATTGCATACACCTGAAGGAATCTTGCCTAAACGTGAGTTAACTGCAATTGCCCAATTATGTAAAAGTACGCACAGTACAACGAAATGGGTACATATGTCTTTACATCCGAAGACTCAACTGGTGGAAACTCCTTCCCAACTCAATCAGATTAAGTTTGACCATATTTGTCATAGAAAAATCTTTTACAATGACAGGAATCAGCTCTTGAATTTATAGTTTCTTGATATTGTTTGAATTTCGACGAGGATTTAATTGCTTCATCACATGGAGGTTTAGTAGAAATTCATTCGAAAATTCATTTTTGTCCAGGCGGACATTTCGCACTTAATTAATTATTAAAACATACCAATTAAAACAAATACGTAAAGTGACTGCAGAGCTCACAGAATATTGAAGCACGCACTAACTTCACCAGCTTCTGGATCGACAATTTTACCAGGTGCGGAAGCTTTGAATTGACAAATTAAATGGTTGAATCGATGTATTCAAAGCCTTCTATGCATACATATTTGCCGACATTTTTTTAGAAATTTGTGAATTTAAGCTTCTGCTTTTAATTGTACTCGTAGTGGTGAGACAGTATTTGAATCAAGATCTATAACATGTAATAGATATCTTTTCCTCGTATATTCACTTATGAAATGCCAGCCCTGTCTTGCGTGGCAATTGTGAGCATATTATGATTTTTTAAAAGTAAAACAGTTTATTTACATTCTATCGTTTGTGTATTTGTGTATTTACTGGCTAAAATGACTTATTGATGAAAGTATACATCGATTGAACCCTGGGGAAGTTTCGTGCAATGTTAACTACGTCTGCCATTCCAATAAGGGTTTTTCAGATGGAATCTTTTACACAAATAGTATCTATTTCTTTTTCTATGCTATATTAAAATTATTTATTAGAAATGAAAGCCTTTAGGTTAATATTCATTAACTTCCCTCCCAACAATGAATTTTTTTCAAGAATTTTCGAAGACAAAGGATTCCAAATTCTACTTGATGCAACCATATCTTTGATGTCATTCATTATCACATCATTCAGTGCGACAGTGAACGTCACATGAGCAAACAAGCCATGTCATTCGACTGTCTCTTTCCACTAATCCTTGCCAAAATGATTGGATGTTCAATGATAAAAATTCTAAAAAAGGTCTGCCACATATCAATTTCATCATTTGTCTTAAGCTACTAAATGTTTGAATGAACGGAAGTGGATGATGATTGCCTTAAACTGCCTTCATCCAAAAAGTTTATCCTTAGAACGTTCTAATGTATGTCCTCTAAGGAGAGTGTGTGAGAGTGGGTGCGGGGTGAAGTTTGGCCCCAATATCAAATGGAATGCTCCCGATAAAGAACTGATTTTAAATAAATTCGAGTTGAGGGGAAGGAAAACGTCCGCCTTCATAATCACTTTTCTAAAGTTCCAACTTCACATCTGAGATGTGTGAAACTATGATTTCATGCTTGTATTTTTGCCTTAGTTACTGAAATAGGACAATGCAACACCTAGAGCAACATTACAGAATATTGGGGAGACAGAAAAGAGACGCCTATGCCAAAAGTCAAATTGCGCGATTCTTTGGATTTGAATATTATCATACTACTTGCTTGAGCAAACCCAAACAACATGATTAACAGCAATTGGGGTAGGGGGTTGTTTCATACGAATGAATTAGACAAAGTGGAGCATCTTTGTGAAATTGGTAGACTGTGCTTTCTTTAAATAGCATGTAGATGCCAAAGGGGTTCCTTTCATTAATATTCATTCATTTTCAAGTAAGGTGCTCTCATTTCATCCATTAAAGTTTGAAGTTTAATAATTTAACGCTGTTTTTTTAATATTTTTGGAAGTGTTATAAGAAAGCATTAACAATCACTGCATTCTAAAAGTGTGCTCTCAAGTATAACTTAGAAATTATTAACTTCTCAGAAGTACATATATGAAAATTCGGCGAAAGCATTGCACAGGTGCATCCATATAGGCCATAGTGATAGACTAAGAATCTGTCAGTGTGACATGCTGTCTAAGTAGGATATAAAAGTATGATTTGGAGATGAATTAAATGGATTCTCATCATGGTTACCATAAGACCTCAATGTATACTATTTTATACTTTCAGATCTTGCATTTATCGTGATAAAATGAATTTCTCTAATTTTTGAATTCAACTATGCAATCCAATTTCTCGTATTCGACTAAGAAAGAAGTTGAGGATCTGAATGAAGTGTAAGCCTCCATAGTTGTTCTTACTCTTGTATCCGTACTAGCAGGTATTCAAAGACAATTCCTTTCAATTCTACCTAGGCACAGATAGGGAACTACAAGTTAATTAAATACTGAATCTCGAATTATGAGTTATTTCAAAATCAGTACAATATTTTAGTTTTGCATTGTGAAATGACAAATTGTGTGCCTTCTATCAAAACATGTGATAAATGATTTTTCATGAGTTTGCAATAAGTAGTGCCCCATCAATTTTGACTTCAGGTTTGAAGTTGTTCTCACTGTCGATGAGTGAGAGATTTGTTTAAATTAAATTAATTTATTCTCAATTCGTGAAACCAAAACTTAAACTATCCCTCATGATTTTTGTTTTATAGATCTATTTTCGTAGACAATTTATTTACCTCTGGGTTCTGGCAGTATGGGAATTCGAATGCGTATCACTGCAAACTTCGAAATATTTTAAATATGAGAAATAGTTTAGAGACAGCTACTTTTCAATTTAAGTAAGAGGTGAAATTTAATACTCCATCCAATATGACAAACTTGTTTGTTTGGGAATTAAATTTGTATCGAAATGACCATTTAGATCATCATCATCTTGGCATGCATTTTCTTTTATAGCATAAAGATACGTTTTCATTTCACATTTCATAAGAATCTAAACAGGATTTGTTGAATGGTCAATTCTGATCTTTTCATAGGAGTTAGTATTTGTTTTCGTCCATCTAGGATTTAGCAATTTTAAAGAAAAACCCAAATTCTGGATGTTTTGGAATTTCGATCAATGTTTGTATTCACACTTGTCAGCCCTTTTTCTAAAGAATAACGGGGATTATATGAGATTTGTATTTCCAATATAATATTAACCAATTTATAAATCGATGTCCATCTAAACCGTAGCAAAATTATGGATACGATATTTTGGTCCAAAAGGTTCGAAACTTTGCACTCAAACACAAATTCAGTTCTATTTGGGTTGCCACGTTTGCTCCAAATTTGATGAACCCGAGGCAAAACAAGTGTGAAGTGACAAATATTTGTCCCTTATAAACTCATTTCGGGTTGTATCAGCTTCGGATAAAGTGATATCAGCAATAAACATTCCCACAGTTTTATCCATAGTCCCAACAGGTAAATCCGTCCCAAAATCTAGACCTGCAGGGACTGTGTAAACAATGTGGGATGATTAAGGGACCTTCAGTATCATTTGTTTGCATTGGTGGTAGCACACTAATGAATTCTTGAAAAATAAATTAAATCTTAGCAGACATTATTCATACCTACATAAGCCAAATAAACTTTCGATATAAAGATGTTTGCATTTTTCTAGGAATTTCGTGCGATTTTCGAAGTTGTGAATATTTTAGACACATTCAAGAACTCAACAGCCAAAGGTGAGGAGAGAAATTGCCGATTTTCTTAATGTTTCCTATCTAGTAAATGTCATCATTCTCAAATGGATTATTCTACAAATGCAGCAGGAAAAATGGAAAAATAAAATAAAATAAAAAATAATTGCATCACAGGATTAGGGTGACCAAATTTAAATATGCTCTAACTTCGAAGCGTCTCATTAAATAGTAACTTAGTTACCCATTTCTCTGGTCCACATATTAAATATTACGGCAAGAATAGCAAAATATTATATGGAACCAAAGACACTACTTACTTATAAATTAATAACTGGTCTGAATTTTCTTCAACTTTAGAATGAACCTTGATTTTGAAATTTTGTCACTTTCATGTGAGGAGATTTCTAAATTTAAGATCAACAGTTTCGTACCACCTCGCAAAGTTGAGTAAAGAATCAAATAGAAAAAACTGAACTTTCCTTCTTAGCTAGAAATAGATTTCAGAAATGCAACTCCGATGTCATTTTAGGAGCAGTTCTAAGTAGCCTTCTATCATCAAGAATTTTACCAGTTCACCAGAAATTGGTAATGAAATTAGGGGAGATGGAGAAGAGTCGATGCTCTCGTGGATAGCGAATGAAGAGTTAAGTGAGCCTATTTATGTCAATATTAGGAACTTCCATTTGATAGCGTTGAATGACAATAAAATGTTCATAATGAATTAAAATGGGAGGCTTTCTTATCTGTTTCCTCATATAAACACTGATGAGATTCAGAAACGTTAAGAAAATCGATAATTGATTTTTTTTCCTTTAAACCTTTGAAGAGCAAGGCTTTTGAAGACTGTTAGGATACAAGGAAGTATGACATCTGTTGTTAAAGCTATCAGATGGTATGACTCAACTTTTCAATCAAATTGTTGATGAAGAAGTTCATGAGTTATCACTGTTGAAACTTTATTACGGTTTCAAGTTTACTCATGCCCAAATTCTAATAGGTTCGGTAATTGCTTTAAGTATATTCTTCACAGCCCTTATGAGTTATGCTGAAGATGCAACTTGGCATTTTAGCCCTATTTGTCCACAGAACATTGTTTATCTTGCAGAAGCTATGTGACTCATTCAATTGTTATTTTTTAATCATCGTTGGCCTCAAAACACACCTTCTATTAGTAACAGTAAAGTTACTAAATTGCATAAAGAAACACTATCAGTATTCAATGACGCAATAGAATTTTATTCTAAATTACTCATTGAAGCTTTGCATTGCTAGTGGTTGGGAAATCACTTGGCAACTTCCTGTTGAGACTAGTTTAATTAACCCGATTAAGCATAAATCATTCGTGTTCTGACACATTGAAATTTTCTGGAGTCATGAGCAATGTTCCTATTTGTTTGAATTGTAAACACCATATCTTTCTTACTTAAATCACATCGTTGCTATCAACCACTTCTGGACGAGAGTTAACAACGTGTCCGGCAGCTTTACAGAAATATAATTCAAAACACGCATTTAGTCTGGCAGAGTATCACATTTTACTTAGCAGTAACATTAAGACACGGCCATATAAAAAAGCACAGCAATTATTACTGTGCAGAAAGGTGAATGCTCTCATTCAAACGAATTGAAAAATCACCAGAACCAGGTCGTATCAACAAAACCAATCATTGGATCTTGCAACAACAAGTAACAGTTCAGGAAATCGTGACAGAATGAGTAGTGAGGTTCGATGGAGTAGGAGTGCAGAGGAGATTAGAGAAAGTAGCATGATCAGACAAATGATAAGCTCGAGTATGTGTGTGTGAAAGTAGGCGTTTGAAAATTCGACGACGTTTTCGTTGAGCCACTTGGCTTGGAGGCTGGCAGAGATATGAATTCTGGTATTTTAAAAGAAATAGCGTTATAGCATGAAAGGAAGAACCGACTGTACTTGCCAAGGAATGAGAGTACTCGACGAAAGGGTAATTTGTGTAATTGTCGTCTTTTAAGTTAAAAAGACGCCCTTTGTTGTTTGCAGTCCTGTGTTATATTCATTCGTTTGGGACAATCTTAATTTAGCACTTTTTTGGACCGTTAAGACGCCATCATTGAACTTGGATTATTGAGTATGTAAAGAAGTTTTACGCTTGATAAAATAGATCAATACCAGTTTTCGGAACAGATGAGTAATACTATAAGCCATGAAGCCTACTGCTTCGTTCATGAGTTCAACAGAAACTTTAGATAATCATTTACCATACTGTATTTACACGAGAAGTCATTCATCAGCTGTTAGAGTACATTGCACCAATAGATTGTATTTAACCAAGATTCGAAAATATTGTAATAATGTATGTAATACGAGATGACCTCCGCTTCAATAAAGAATTGGTAAAATAAGGGAATCAATCAATTCAGAACATGTTCAATCGTGTTCGTATGAACCCATGGGAAATACATCATGATATTTGCTGCCTAAATGTATTACTTTGACTAAGGTCTATTAATATGTCATTTTCGAAACCCCTTAAAGGCATGCCTGAAGGCGGGACATAATCAGTGAGTGAACTGCGTATTTGATTATCCGTGGCAAAGAATAATATCTTTCATCTCAACCCTACTTCTATTTACGCAGTCAAAACCTTGAAGACCAATTTTGTAGGGAGAATTTAATTTTACTTCTGAACTCTTCTGTCGCAATAAAAATTCGCCTTTGTTAAATATGAAGTATTGATAAAGGTTGGGTGGCCAATTCTAAGCATATTGTCTATGGATCGCCTATGAGTATTCGCACGCATTGACACGTAATCAAATTGCACGAAGAGTACCAGAAATGTCCCTATCATATTCCTGTTCCCGTTTACAAATATTGTCTTGAACTATAATAGCCTTTTAATTCTAGTCGTAATTTTAGAGCACCGATAAGCATATACACACACACACACATCGTCAAGGTAAACGAGTTTTTACTACAAATGAAGTCCAGAATTGGCATACTTTAACAATTTAGCCACAACCTTTCACTAAATGACCTCTTAAATATTCATATTCAGTTTCATAAGTAGTGAAATCCCATTCAGTTTACTCGTTATTTCAAAAAGGATTTTCTGGGATCAATGCTTTGCAAATATCATCTTTATCTCTTTAATTTCATACTGAAATCAGGTAAACTGAAACACATGATACTTTTTCTCTCTGATAATTGGAATCGTAGTGCGCATCCCCATTCTTGTGGCTCGTCAAATTGTCGGTGGTGTGGGGGGGGGGGCTGGAAGAAGGAGGAGTACGGATCATGGTTCGGCTCCCATCCAAGTCCAATTTACGACAGGAGTTGCACTAAATTGACCACCTTTTCAGCCCCGTTGACTTGTCAAGTGCTTACGAGTGTAGATAGTAAATAACACACGCAACAAACTCTTCATGAGTTGCAAACAAACAACTTCATCTTTATAGTTTGAAGGAATGGTGCCAACACAATGTTCAGTTAACCTTGACGTTATGTGAGATACATTGGAAGTTTCCATAAAATGCTGATCGTAAGATAATAAAGAGGCCTAACGTTGAGCTGACAGATATTTCCCCACTCTAGAGAAGGTTGGATTATTTGATTTAAATAAAATACTGTTTACAAGCGTGAGAATTAAATAATTTTTAAAAGGGAAAATATTTCAGCAGAATAGCATATCAATACACGCGTTTTTATTTTGCCAAAGGACGGAAAGGGAGGAAGCTTCAAAAATTCGCAGTATTTAACAATTTGTCTGAGCAACTAAGAGAGAATGTAGGGCCTTTGGAAAATCCCATTATGGCGCCAGGAGCATTTAGATTCAATAATATATAAAAATTTCATTCCTTTAAATGTATTCTACACCGTGGGTGATAAAAAGTTAACGTTTAACCCACATGGCTATGATGGGATCCAACTTACAATGATTTTGTGCTGCTGGTTGAGGATAACCAAGAGTATGCAAATTTGCAGATGAAACTTTGACCATTTTACAATATATTGAGACTAAAGTTCTTCTAGAATAAAATCCTTGTCAATTGCAAATTACATTGCATGTATGTGCTTGACTGAAAAAATTTAATAGAAATATATTCCGGCCATTATTGGGCCTACCAACATGTTGGGCTAACAACATCAACCCTCATACACACACGCACACACACGCACGCACACGCACTGGCGTAAATAATAACACAGCGCAAATAGTGGTATATCGCATTGGAGTGTGCGGTCGCATTAATTACAAAAAGATGGCGCTGCTTCTTGCACTCAAATGTCGCCAATTTTAAAAGGCGGCACTCCGAGTTACACACTTTACCTCACTCTGTTTACGCTATTATATCTAGCCTGTGCTCTCTATCAGCGTCTTTGTAATACAATGCACCAGTGTTTTTTCACTGAAGGCAAGTTCGTTTACGACACGACTTCGAAAGCGCCAAAAAACTTAAACAACAAGCATATTGTTTATCCACAACGTGACGAGTGGCATTATAGAGGGGGGCGGGGGGTGGGGTGTGGGCAGGATGGGTTGGGGGGGAGGTGTAATCACCTAATCACAAGTTTGCTGTCGATTAAGCCACGTTACGAGTAGGTTTATCCAGTAACGCCTGTATTTATTCAACTCATTGTCATGATTTCGGCTTTTCAAGGATTGCCGATATGATTCACATGCCTGGTTCACGTGAACAGCGTTAGTCTTTGCTAACGGAACGAAGCAATGTGATCTTAAGATCTCATTTCTAGTTTGATACCAGGATTAAGCGAATAAATCATTCCTTTATCAGAAACGATTTTAGGCGTAAGTTCGTGTAATCACATTGTGTTCATTTTGACGATTATTTGTCAAAGGTTCTGAACAATAATGTGCCGGAAATATTTGCCAGCCTATGGAGTGTTAAAGAAAACTCAATATTTTCTCATCATGAAGCATTTTTGCATGCATAGATTAATAATAAATCCCAACAATAGAAAACAATGAAAAGAATAAGTGGAGCTTATGAAAACAGAATAACAGATATTTCCTAAAGTTATGCACTTTCTCATGTGAAAGTCAGTTTGTGAGATACTTTATGTGCTCAACTTACGTGGTTTGAGGTCATGCCTCTTGAGTAGGTTCAACACCAAGTCATTTGAATGATGAATACCTCACCTTGATTAACTGGGATAATTTGCTCATTAATTCTTGGAACAAAACTAAACGAAAAATTTCACCTATAAGGATTGCTAAATATGCCAAGTAGAATACCTATATCGGTTTGAAGAGTAGTAAATGGTGCATCAAGAAATTTTGCATGACCATTAGTTCTTACAATTTGAACTACAATAATTCAGTTGCACTTATTGCTAGAGAGCTCATAAGGTTTTAAGATTGCAAGTCCTGAAATTGTCAGTTTTGTAATATTAAGAATTGCCAAACGCTTTTTAAAATCTTGTTCTTCTGAATCTTATAAAGCCCCTTGATTATTTGCGTTTCCATATGGCATATAGTTTTGTATTTCGTGTAAGGAGTGCTTGGAAGCTTAAAATTCAAGGCGTGAAAATACCTCCTAATCAGTGAACCACTATACACACAAGAAAAGGCGATCAAAAGTGGAAATTTAAAAAATATCAACAATGCCTTTTGCTTAGCTCTCAATAGTTCTCAATGGAAATAGAAGTGAATAATATGGAAATTGATTCTATTTTAGAAAAATACAAAATCTATTAAGGATGGATTTTATTGCAAAATGGATTTTGTGGAACGCAGTCAACAAAATAATCTTGATTAAAAAGGGATTTTAAAGTTAAAATATAACTTCATACTTGTCACTTTACTTCTATTAAGACTATCAACTTTAACGTAAATTGTTTTATATTTTAATTCGTTATATTTTTACGATTGTAAAGTCTACTATCCATTTCCAATTGAAAATGGGAGAGATTTTCAGCTGGTCTAATATTTAATGATGATCAAAAACGAGAAATAGATGCAACAGTGCAACGAACATTTGTAAAAGTAATCGGATTTTAACAAATCAGACCCAAGCAAGTGCAGAGGAATGCATAATGGAGGAATGAGTG
>UZAE01013596.1:10804-20866 GCA_900617975.1 Rodentolepis nana | reverse complement strand
CTGAAGTCAACTAAAGGGCTAATGATAACCATCGAAACGCATGCCATTTGATATAATAATAATGTTTATCGGTAGTATAGTTGTCACAGTGTCTACTCAATTGAGTTGAAAATTTTGAACCTATATTTGCAATTAATTCCTTTAAGCTGACGGTGGCCGACAGTAGATGTGTATGGGTTAATAATTAGGGAAATTAGATGATGGTTGAAAAGTTAACATAACGTCGAAAAATGGTCTGTGGACAAGAGGTGCAAGGGATTTGTAGACGTACATGGTGACGTTTTCGGTAAGATCCGAAATCTGTGAAATAAGGCGCGAATTCAAAATAAGGTAGAGCTGCAGGGATCTTAGATCAGCATGTTGCTTAAAATCAAGAGTATGCAACAACGGCGGTTACAGCCAAAGAATATTCAAATACTTCAAACCTGTTTTGTAAAGGTGTATTGGGGCGATGCGAGCCTCTTTAAACTTTTACTTCGTTTTGAAAGCAGAATATTTAGCTACTGACGGCATTTGCTAATAGGTAGAGGCATTATTTCGTCTTTAAGGAGGATACAGCGTTGACACGATAATTATTATATAACTGATGGTGTAGCGGATTGCTACACTAGTAAAGCCTGACCGACTCAGAAATCTCTATGGCAGATCCTCCTACATCTAGCTAGACTCCCAGAACCAGCTAATCTATAGCCCAGCTATAAAGAAAACAGACGCGTAGCACGGAGCACGTTTATTCAGTACGGATATTGCGGATAAAGCGTGCACACGCAGGGAGCTACTCATGATCAGGATGGGGGATTAGGTTAAACAGAGGTTGATGATTGGTCACTGTTTGTACGGTCGCTGCACACAGAGTTGTACGGCGAACCTCCCAATCCTGGCCAGCAGACATGCAGGCATACGATGACGCACACAGCGATAACGTGTCCCACAATGGTATCAATATTCCGAAAGAAAGAATATACAGACGTCTTCATAGCAGAATTGATTGACAACGATGAGACGAAATTTGAAACAATTGTTGGAGGGAATGAGAACTCCCCACAAGTTTTAAACAGGAATGCGAGCTTTTTCACCCACTTCACTTGCACTGATAATTCCTGAGCATATGGCCGCTGAATAAATGGACGTAGCGCTGATCCATTAGGCGATTCTTAGAACAAACAGTGACGTCATTTTTGGTCATCTTAGGTACTTATCCCATATCTGCTTAGGATTATTCACAATGTGTTAAATTAAAGTCTTCTAGATCGCCTGAACGGACATTGATTTGGAAAAACTTACAAATTTTCCTATTGAGTGATTCAAATATCGTCGAAATATCAAACTGCGATGGTTATAAATAGCAGTTAAACGAAGATCTCGTCAAAGCTAACTCGATTTGTCATCGAATTCCAGGGAATACTTTTATTTAAAGAAATACTTCAGAGAAATTTCGTCATTACAGTGCACTCAGCATCAATGCAAAGGTGATTATTTTCGATTAGCCAATTGTTAGCAAGGAGAAACGCAAATATCAAATAGCCTTTGTAACAATTAAGTAAACAAGCTGACTGTGGAATAAATCTCAACTTGCGCACCATCAAACCTTTCAGGCCTGTGAAAATTTTTTCTTTTTTGGGAACGTATACGCATACATACAAAAACACAGGGTCGATCTACACCCATACTATCTACCTAATACTCGCTTTGTGCATACTCTCTAGCTGCAGGATATCCTCTTGTGACTGAACCAAAGAATCCCTTGAGCGCTCGAACATTCTGAAGTATGAGGCCGTGGTAGTGGTCGCATTAGTGAGCAAGTGAGATCATGAGTGCATGGACCTCTCGATTAATCGGTCGGCATTACAGTGTTATCATACTCAAACAGGACTTAATAATCAAGATCCAGGTCACCAGTATGCAATTCGACACACAGTTCAAATCAGCGTGTTCCCCGTCATACGTCAGTTTACACTGGACCGTTAAGGTAGGGCTGCTAATCCCGAGGCCCTATTCAAACTGGGAAATCTTGACATAAGTCAATGCTACTTTCACTCCGTTTCCTTACTATCAGATAATCGTCACTATAATCAACAGTTGCACAAAAAAACAATTTTCATTTGCGGGAAAGTAACTAAACCCGACTTATGTTAAATTGAATAAATGATACGGAAGGGGTTCTTTAAAAGTTAGACGATAAATTCTAAGTAAATAAGTTGCAATCGCTTAAATTTTGTTTCTAAACAGTTTACATCCTAAATTCCAAATTCTTTCCCTATTAGTTACCTCAATAATAGCTAAACTTCCTGTTCAGAATTTCTAGAACTTGATTAGTTGTTGATGATTTATGTTGAATAGTCTAGCCACTTCAGTGTATTTTGCCCTAACGAATTAGGGGAAGAAGAACGGTTTTAACTTTATTAAACAACCTTTATTGATCTTAGTATAATAGAGCCAAGTTAGTTCACTTTTTAGCATCGGAGTTCAAATAAGAAAAAAATATTAGAATAGGTAAGCTCTAAAGTAGAAGAGTTTGTCATTCTACGAAACGAGCATCAATCTGAGTGAATAGGAGACAAAGAGATGATTGTAAATACAAATGATGATAGAATCGCCTACTATATGCTTACATCACCCGAGTTCGAAATTATTTCACACTTGGAGCTACAATTCCCCTCATAGCCGATTTAAATGTCTCAAAAAGTCTCTATATATATATATATATGTTGAAGCACTTAGAAGACAATTATCAATCTTAATTGATTTTCGAGTAGAAAGTCCAAGAATATGGGGAATATAGTCTACATGCTATTGATTTAATACATTAATTATTCAATTATATGCTCGAGCTGTCGTCGTAAAGAGGTCTTGGGCACTTCGATTTGATGAATTATTACCCCCACAAACTGGAACGTTTTAAACATTTTGTACTTTTCTTTTGTCATTTTTAAGCAAATGCGATTTCAAAGATGTTTCGCTGGGAATCATAATGGAGACACAATAGTGAGGATTTAGATGACTCAGAGCTTCCAGAATTAAGGAAAATTGAAATTCATGAGACCATGACTCCAATATTTTCTACTTGTTGATCTCCAAATTTTTTAATACCAATTTTGTAATTCTTTTAGAAAAAATTTCTGCTTTGAAATTGCAGACGTCTAAGCCGGAAGAAGAACCCAACAATACTATCCTTTATTTAGTATCTCCTTCTCGCTCAAACGTTAAAAAAGTTTCATTTGTTTATATGCAACTATTATTCACAAATTTAAATTTATGCAAATAAGGAAAGCTGAGTAACTTTCAGCATGATTTCGCACAATTTTATAAAATTGAAATCAAATTGAAATGATTTAAAAGTACTAACCTTTTATACCACTCTTATGGTTGTAATAAAAATGAAGTTTCTCTTGTTTTATTACAAGACGATTTAGCAAATACAAATTTCTTTATCAAAAGTTTGTCTCCGCTCAATTTCACTCAATCAACCATAGCAACAGCCTAAATGAATACCCTTAGGCTGCAGGAGACTTAGACTGCAATAATATATCATTACATTATTAATTTGTTGGTGGTCAAATATTCAAATCAACATCTTAAAATACTATTTAAATGAATGCAAATCATCAAACTTGTCGGGGAAGAAGTGTGCGAAGCATAAAATATTGCCTCTTAAAAATACAAAAGTAGAGTTCACGACTATTTTTCTCATTTACAAGGATTTTCAAACTTCAATAAAATACATTCAGTCAGCATAGTGAACCTGAGTTCAGGGCTGAGCTTCCCTCAGAAGTGCGTGATTTCCGCCTATTTATTCAGTATGAAATTTCTCCCGAAAAGTATATGATGACTCAAAGGCGATACAAATCTGAGGTAAAGGAGATATTGACAGTAATTTGACGTATGGCACTTCTTGATGACTAATTATGGCAATAAAACTTAATGACACCGCAAAAGACTTCATCTTCTAGTGCCCTGCGTTCGGGTAATATTTTTGCAGGCGTCTAAGCACTTCACAAAGTAGAATCCATCAGTAATAGACTTTAATGAGGGATTCTTTTCGATATAATTGCTTTCCTCTTATTAAATTTAGCATAAAGGGATCTATATCATGCACAATAATCCAAAGTAGTACAGTTCATTCAATTCTACAAACATAAGTAAACATTTTGTTACACTAATGCAATAATATCTACCAGATGAATAGAAATAGTAATCTCCCTTTTATTATGGATGAAATTTGGTAAAGTAATTACTGAGTACCAAAGTTCCAGCACATTCAGTGAAAAAGGTGAAATTGGAGGCTTCTTGAACCAACATTTTATGAAATTAAACACGAATCGGATAAAAGCTTAGCTCAGAAACGGTAAATACAAGGCAGGAGAGAGTGGGCAGGCAGCATAGAGTCAGAGCAGTGGCAGCTTTGTAATTACAATAATGGTTAAATAGTAAAATGCTCTAATTAGGATTGAATTGACTCAAAAAATGGATAAAAACCCGACAGGCTCTAAGCAATAGAAATAGTTAGAATTGAGTAAAACTGATTGGGAGTAATTGAAACGACACTTTCCTGGTTTCAATAACCCTTCCAAGAGTAAATATTTTGAAAGGACTAACTTCTTTTTAAGTAATTTTACTTCAAAAACGGTCATTTGTATTAAAATACTCGTCTGTTTAAATACGTAATGAATCAAATTGATATAATTGATTACTAGAATTCGCCTATCTTGATTATTACGTTGATTATGTGCCTATGATCTCTTAGTTTAAAAAGAGAGAGTCAACCTTGTATTTGTGAGAAATTTCACCCATTTTATTGCCAACTCCTTAAAGCTCTTCCTTTGAAAGGAAATTTCCCCTTTATTGTCAAATAACGAGTTGTCTCTCAGCCTAAATACACTGAAGGCTTTCTATTCTTAATTGTTCACTTTTTCCGAAAATGACGTTGCTTAAACACTTCAATTTTTTGTGAAGTTCATAGAAGAAGTCTAGCAGGCAAGCGTTTAGAATTCTCGTATAAAGGTAGGCATTTATGCTTTGTTTAGTTTTTTTTTGCCCTAGTGGACTAAATACTTCCTTGCGTTATATTGTGAAAATAGATTTTTTTAAGCTACCTTTGGGTGATAATAGCATGCAATTGTAACACTGACACAGTGAGCTATGAAGTACACTTCCACTGAAGGTGCTCAGAACCAGGTGAAGAAAGAGCAGGACTTATAGCTTGAATGATAACTATGACCTAATTGAGAAATCAATTTTTTTGTTCTTATGCGTTGAGAAGCACCTTTGAAAGCATAGAAGACTTTAGTGGAGAAATGCTTTACCAATATTCAATTAAACTAATCTTTTGTAATTTACACAGACTCGTACGCAAACGAGCAAGGTAATAAATTTAAAGTCAATAATGAATCTAACTCAATTAGAACTGCATTTCAGATTCGGGAAAAAGAGCTTAATCACTCAGCTATTGCGGTTATATTGCCTAGGAACTCTAGAGGAAGAAGAATGATTGTTAGAGCTTTATTGGGAAGAGAAAAGCGTTCTGTTGTACTACTAAAATGTTTAACTCTTCGTAACCTGGCGTGGAGTAGAATAACATAAATACTTCCAATGGAAGTAAGAATAATCTGTAATTTAATAGTAAGAATTAATTTCGAGCCATGAAGTGATATAAGCACATTTTTTAATTCTCAGCATCACTTCACTACTTCCTAACGATTGATATCATCTGACTAACTACCAAATTTATGTGTTCGCATGCGCTAACTTATGAAACTTTTACCCGATGATTTTTCGCACAAATGCCATAAAGTAGAAAGGAAACTTGGAAAGAATAAGTTACGAAGTGATGAAAATTTTGAGACTTGCAGACGGTGGGAAGCTACGGACTTTGTTCCTTTATCTCCAGTTAAAGAATAATGAAATCAAGACGATTTTTATGGATTTTAAATATCAGCAAGGCCATTCGTTTCCACTAATTTATTTATATTAAATGGCAGGCTTTATGATAGTTATCATTAGCCCTTTAGTTGACTTTGGTCTTCACATCAAAGTCACATAAAGTGGGGAGAGAAACAGGAGAGTGATTCACAGATGTAAAAGAGACAGACAGACAGACAGGTAGACACAAAGGTAGATGAAAAGAAAAGATGAGTAGCTTGGAAGTGATCGAATATGACTTACAGTGGTGTCATGGTGGTTTGAAGTCGTCTGTCCGTTTATAGATTTTGTTGCCGTATGAGTATACGTTGTCCAGAATACATCATGTGGAGGTTGGCCTATCGCGCACCCTCGTTTTCTTTAATTATAAGATATGTGATAAAACTGGAGATTTAAGAAACCCAACTGATATTGAAATTTAATAGGGAAACGAATTTATGAGCCTTTCAATTTTCCTCTTTTAATTCGTCGTTGAAGTTACCATAACACATTAGGTTACAATGCGTTTATCGGCATCCTCGCCAATACAAGCTTGAGAGGCCAACGAAGATACCATTCATTAAGGATTAAGACATCCCAATAGAAATGTTTCGTTTACAACTTATTATGAATTATAAAACATCGAAAACGGTATTCAACACTGAATTATTTGCCTTGAGGAAATTCCATTATGCAACTTAGTGCATTGAGTTTTAAGTGATTGTTCTCTTTGGTACTTGCATGTGCTCACGTGACGAACTTCTCCAAACTTTACTCACAAGAAATCCTTTCAGAATCTAGTTTTATGTAAGTAACCCGAAATGTTCAAATGTATGTTAATGTTTGAAGGTCTAGTTTCAACAACAAATAATTTGAGGTCCAAAAGCGAAGAGATCTTGTTATGAAAAATTAACATATACTTACTTCTTTAGAAATGTAATCGTATCGATTTTTATAAGATTATTTTTTTCTATTAATAGAAAGTAAATTAATTAAAAATAAATTTAACTTTAATGCTGTGCAAGCCTCCCACTTTTTAAATATTTTCCAACTTTTTAAATCCCGATGAATTTCAAATCATGGGAGTGAAATTGCTGACAAAATTCATTTCAGATTTGGCATAAATTTCATGGCTCATTTTCAGAGTCCCAGTTTCATTTAAGAACTCAATTATTTCACTATTCAAAATGTCAAATTCTCATTTTGCTTACCCATTTAGAAAAAGCAAAATTAATAATTTAATATGATGAATCTTCCTGAACAATTAACAATTTAACCGAAATCAACTTAAGTGAAACAGTAAGTAAACTGCCGGGTTTTGGTCAATCACTTGAGGAACATGACCAAGGTTATTATTATCCAATAGGATACTAGGAAAGCACCAGGCTTTTCCGAAAAAAGAAGACCACTTTTTTCATTTTTCAGACTGGCGTATTGGAATTAAAGAGGGAAAGGGAGTGGAATAAGAGGTGGAAGTATGAATTGACATAACTGGGGAGGAACCGCAATGCAGCTTAAGTGAAAATGGGGTGGCGATAGAGTCAAGGCTCGAGCTCACTATGCGGATTTCACTATGTGAAGTGGCAAATTCGTCAACTCTTACAGGATATTTCAGATACGGTTCAATACGATTTGCCCGATCACATGTTGACATCTCCTCATAACATCCCTTGTAAAGCACTCCGTTTTTTATCCTCTTCAGATGGACTTAATAACATACGTGGCAGGAGATCACATCTCATTTCACTGGAAATAGCCACGCTTGACTCTACTACTAACATCTCGGGAAGAATTTTCGAGAATGTCATAAAAAAATATAGAGCGTACACCAAACTGTCCTTCACTTGATATTGATATATTTCTAAAACATTCATGGTCTACTGGCATATAAAGCTGAATACTCGAAATGTCCCACTTTCATGATTGCTAATCGGTTCAGTTGAAATCATAAGTTTGGCTTTATCAAACTTAAAGTTTCCACAAAATATTTGTAGTCTAAGTTTCAGTCCATTTTAATAATGAATTGACTATTTTGACCCAGAGCCCAAATTATTGTGCATTTGTTAAACTGCAAGTCGTAATTAATACAGCGGTAATGAGGTTTACTCAATTGTCTCTAGCTTCTCTTATTGAAAAATATGTATTTCTAGCTCACTGATGCACAAAGTTTGGAATGGTTCCCTGGGTTAGTTCAGCTACTGCAAAGCTATCGAGAAAACAGACGCGTTTGGCGTTGAACAAATTTATTTTGGTCCATGTGCCGCTAACAAGGGGCTTAGTCAGTATAATATCTGAGTAGCTTGTTAGGTAATGCAGGGAGTGGTGGTTGGTTGAGAGGTCTCTGAGCTCACGATCACATTCGCTCCTTATGTGACAAGTTACACGATCGCACCATCGAGTCTGTCTGAGTGCGCATGAGATTTTTTTGTTCAGCCATGACAGTGTTATGAACTCAATATATTGTTCTCATGACTTTTTGATTTGTTTCAAACGGATTCACGACTTAAAAAAGGGCTATTTAATACTCCTCCCCTCCTCTCGGTCGAACTGACACTAAAATATGCTCATCATGTCGTAAACAATCATGGATAGGATAAGAGTTCGTTTAATGACGGTGTTTACTCGTAATAAAGAGCTAAAACAAAAAATATTTCTAGATATTTTATTATGACAAACTACGCAATACTATAGGCTGTTCGAAGCACGAGAGTTTATAAAGCATAAGTTCAACTTGTATCATGTTTAATTTAGGGAAAAATATCCGTTTGAAATTTCAATAATTTTATATAATCTAATCGGAAATAATTTACCCATTTCAATGATGCTATAAAAATGGTAATGATGAAATGCTTTATGACGTACTCTAAACTATTTTGAACATAAATAGTAATTAATGCTTTAAACAAATATATTAAATCAAAAATGCAATAAAATAATAAATTGTAATAAACTAGCCGGAAGTGACCGGGAAAATACGAAACGGTAGCTGCCATTTAGTCGAAACGTGTTTTGCAATTGTAAAAACACAGGTAAAAATAGAGCTTGCCCGCATTTTGGGTTACAGTGCTATGCTGATTCAAATCGAAATTAGGTTTTCTATTGCAAAAGTGAACTTTGTAACCCCCAATCTGGTTAAACGGGCGGAATTAATAACCTTATCACTTGATATATGCGACTATTAAACTAAAGTTAGCTATATGCCAGCGATAGCCTATGTTGTCCAGTGATTGGGAATCGACAGCCTATTTTCCAGATGATATAATTCATCAAAGAATTGACTTTTACATTTTATGAGAACTGTACTGGACTGATCGAGGACATAGTACATTCAGGGCCTTTGAATTGTGCATGAAAGCTTTCAATATTTTTTTTAAAAAATGTCGCTAACGGCATTGGGAATGCTAATTAGCTAAGTATCAGATTGCGGGTCCTACTATCATACTTTTTATTAGTCATATCAAAGTTGCAGCATAATGTGGGATTACAGTTTCAACAGTCAAGTTTATTAGCATCAAGAAGGTAGATCGGACAGAGATGAAGTGGTTTGATAGGTTGATGGTTACGGTGGTTACTGAATCTGATTGCGGTAGGCGACTGTGTTGTGTGCAATCAGCAGGGGCACATACAGTTCAGTCAAAGGAGGAAGAAAGCTTAACTACTCGGCCAGTCAGGGGACAGTGAGAAATGAAATCGAGTGCAAGCCATCCGACTAAGTAGTCGGAGCATGTTGGAGCGTGATGATTCTACTTGAAGGGTCGTGATTGCGTCATGGGAGGTCTAAAAGTCGTGCTCTGAGTTATGCCATATTTGCGTAGTAACATTCTCAACTTCGGGTTAACTGCTAAATAGAGAGAACACGCTTTTACTCGGTAATAGTAACTAGAGCTCTTTGGGAGTCAATTAAAACGTTAGAGCCCTAATTGAGATCAATTGTTTACTATACAGACTCAAGACGTTTGAACAGCGCATTCTTTGTTTCCCTTAATTAAAAGTATAAAATGGAAGGGTCTGCGGTCTCATTCCTCAGGGTACCTGCAAAATGGGGATGGCCGTTCCCAAGCCTGCTGCAGGTAAGAAAATGTGGTTACTTTTTAATAACAATAAATGAGTTAATAAGTTAATTTTATTGCTCTAGTCATCTTATCAGCCTCTCTGCTAGCTAAA
>UZAE01013595.1:0-20901 GCA_900617975.1 Rodentolepis nana | reverse complement strand
GGGGGTAGGGCAGAGGTGGAGAATGCAAAGCGATGCGCGTTTTGAGCCGAGAGTTTTAACTGCGAGTTGGTAAAAAGCCAGCATACCCTTAGTTTAAAGGCTACGTCAAGCAGTGAGAGCCCCACAATCAGTGAATGATCGGAAAATCGATAAAAAAGGTCAAGTCTTGCAAAACAATAAGTTTGCTGAACAAACTACCTGAGGACGGATTACGCCGGATTTTACACAGCCTCAAAACTATCAATAGACACCAGGTACATGGAAGCAATCAGATAATAATCGACATAACTAAAAGAGATTTTAACTCAGGTTAATTGAAGAGATGATAAAACCGAAGGGCATTTCAAAAAAAGCAGACATATAGCAATCCGACGTGAGTGGTAAAAAAAAATCAATAACTAAGCACAATTATGCCCCATACAATACTTACACGGAGATGCTCTGAAGGCGTAGAATTCACTGATGGGATTTAATTCACCCGTGAATGGCTGTAAACGATGCGAGACATCATCCGCAGGGCTATCAGGTGGTGTGTACATAGCTGAAATGACAAAATCAATCGGATTAGGTGAAATATCAATAACGGACACACACACACACACCAACCCCCCTCCTTTACAAAGTGCGTCTCTGTATTCACGGTAGTCCACACCTTGAAGAGACGTATTATAGCTAGATGTATCGGCGGATTTAGTATTGGTTACTCAATTGGGCGGATGAGGTTTTTGGACAACTCAGTATTCAGCTCAAATTTCCCAGACCTACTGAAACGAAGCCAATTGGGAGGGACACTTCGTGTTAAATTGGCATTATTCCGTGTGATGGAAGATTTCGTTCGCTGGGTGTGAACTGACGAATATAGAATCATAGATAATTTGAGCAGACATTGCCGGACTATGACCCATATCACTTCTATTAGTTGAGCGGAGGCACTTATAAGTGCCTAAAGCACGAGGAAGACAGAAAAAACAATTAGTAAGTGAAATTGACATTTACTCTCTTCAACACTTCCACCAGCCATAGCATCGAGTTCCTCTGAATTCGACGGAGAGAAATCTGCAAGAGACTCATTTCCCATTCCGCCGCCGCCGCCGCCACCACCCCCACCACAGTTACCGATAGACATTGGATAAGACCCGACAGGGAATCCTGCGCCAGGGCCAATAGGAGGGGCGTTTTGATTGGAGGATGGACCAAAGAGTTTCTCCTCAAAGATCTCACCCAGACCGTCGCCGGCAGATGCGAACATCTCATCAGTGGAGCCTCTGTGAGTACTTAAGGAGGAAGGCATGCCCGCGGCGACCTCCAAACCAGTGGGCGAAGCGGAAGAAGGATAGCCACATGGGAGGGAGCCGGAGGTGCCTGGTGCTGGAGCCTCCTCTTGCTCAACTAATTCAACATCGTGGATACCGATTAGAGCACTGTAGTCCATTAGATTGTTTTCTTGAAGGAACTATAGGATAGGACACAAAACAAAGTCGAAAAATAGAAATAGCTTTAAAATGGGAAAAGAAGTCGTATGTGGCAAACTGATTTTTGAATTATTATTTGCTAAGCGAATCACGCGCAATGACCATAAAAAGTAAAGATCTATTGAGTTGTAGATATTTTAATGGTAATAAAAATTTGCGCTTAGTGTGGTGTAAAACAATTTAGTGGTGTGTGGTACCAAGATGAGAAAAGTGAATAACTCAGTTTTAATGATAACTGTCTATCACATAAATGGGAAATTGGCGCTAAGGACATGAGAGAACCTGATGATTAAAACAGCATTGAGAGCTTCAAAAATAATAGTTTGATTGGTAGAAATATAACAATAGTCACATCAATACAGGCTTATTTCGTAACTAAACTCTTCAGATTCATCATTTATATCAAATGGCAGGCGCTTTGATAGTTATCATTAGCCCTTTATTTGACTTCAGGCTTCACAGAGGGAGAGGAACATCAATGTGAAAAGAGTTGAGAGGGGGGGGGGGGGAACAGAAGAGGGTTTTAGAGATGTAAAAGAGACAGACACAAAGATAGATGAAAGGTGAGGTGAGTACTATGGAAGTAGTGGAATATGACATACAGTGGGGTGATGGNGGGGGGGGGGGTGAACAGAAGAGTGTTTTAGAGATGTAAAAGAGACAGACACAAAGATAGATGAAAGGTGAGGTGAGTACTATGGAAGTAGTGGAATATGACATACAGTGGGGTGATGGTAGTTTGAAGTCAGAAGTCAACTGCCGGTTAATAGACTTTTTTGCCGTATGAACATACGTTGTGCCCAGGATGCACCACGAGGAGGTAAGTCAACAGATTCATCATAAGTTTGCCTTTCCTTTGGAATGCCGAAATCCCAGAGGCCTGATGAAATTCCCACATAGGCAGGGGGCGGGCATCCAAAAATATGGGTAGTCAGCAGTAGGGTGGAGCGAGACCGGTGAAGTGAAATGCATAAGCCGGACTATTTCAGGTGCTGTAGAAGTGTTAATTTATTCAACGTGGTCAGGAAGAATCCTAATCCTTTTTTTTACGCCAATGCGTAAATATATACACGCGAGGGCTTCGTAGTTATGATGCAAGTCTGCACCAAGCGGAAGTATTTATGCATAGAGACAAGACGTAAGCCTACAGAGATACTTACTGGAGACAAAAGGCGCCATTACTAAAAATGTATCAAGAATTTTGTTCACTTCGCACTTAAAGTTTAGATATACTATTATTACCTCATGCACAATTGCAAACATTTCATGAAAGTAAAGGTTGTTTTTACAAATATGTCAGTGTTTAGAAGACAACTCACAGCAATATCACGTTCAAGGTTCTCCAGAAGTCGCTGTTTGGACGATTCCTCCAGATTAAGTTCACAGATGTCATTCATGAAGTCATTGTCCTTCAGAGTGGGTAGTGGTCTGCTCTAGAACAGGAAGACCAGCTTAGGCGTGGTGGTATTTGGATATGCACCCCCTTCCCTCCCCTCCCCTCCTCCTCCTCCCCGGAAGGAATTAATTATATTCACCCAAGTTTAATTTTTTTTTTCAGCGAGACAGGTGCTGCTGGCCAAGTTAAGGGCATGTCAGAGGCGAAAAAAAATACGATGCAAAGGTGAGTTGGATGGAGGTCGCGATCAGTTGCCGTTGCTTACCTTATAACTTCGAGTTTTCCGTTTGAAAGTCTGGATAGAGAGATAAACAGCAGTGAAGTGGGTATTCCGATGGCAAATCTAAGTAAAGTCAAGTATCATTCCACATCTAGGCAGTAAGAGCAATCCAAGAAGGGTCGAGTGCACTCTTTCCTTTATTTGTTTTTCAAAGTCACACACCCCCCCCCCTCCCTCCCTTATGCCATTTACTTATTGGATCGTCCACTCTGCCTTGCCAACCGAAAATTAATGCTTACCACTTGTCCCGTGGATTGCGCAATTGATGGCCACATCACTACAAGAATATCCCAACTCCTCCGCGAACAAACACACACACACACAAATGAGATTTGAAGGAAAATAAAAAAACTTTTAGTTATAGCCGCCTTAACGCACCCTTCCTTCCATTAAATTACATTCTAAGGTGGGGTGTGGGATAGACTTACCTCTTCGTGGTGCACCCTGGGCAACGTATACTCATAAGGCAAAAAGTTCATTAACTGGCAGTTGCCTTCTCACTTCAAACAACCATCACCCCCCACTGTATATCATATCCGACCCCTACCACAGTACTCATCTTACCCTTTCTGAGCCTTTGTGTCTGTCTGTCTCTTTTACATCTGTGAATCACTCTTCTATTCACCCTCCCGAATTCTTCTCACCTTGATGTTCCTCCTCCCCTCTGTGAAGGACGAAGTCAACTAAAGGGCTAATAATAACTATGAAAACGCCTACCATTTGATATAAATACATTCTAGGGCTAAAATCCAACCCATTACAATAAGAGCAATTAAGGCATAATTAGGTAAAACAAGCGGTCATTAGTTGATGCGCGTACGACGACAGTAAAAAACGTGTTCTCAAACCAATATTGCAGAAGCTTAATGGAACTTAATGACTAAAGAGAGAGAGAGAGAGAGAGAGAGAGAGAGCAAGTCAGGCTAACTTCTGGCAAGTACAATCAATTCAAGGTGCCAATAGCAGCAACCCACAAGGCACCTCTCTAATAAAATGACACACAATTTCTGGCAAGTTTAGTAAAGCAAAAAATAAGGCGAAAGATTTATACACTTCCACTTGCTCTTCTGGGTATTGCCACAGAAAAGACCTGTTACTACATAACTGATATGAGTTCAAAGGTTTGCTGAAAAAATTCCTGACAGGTATATATACAAAAAGGGTATTTGATTAAAGCGATGTAAATTCAGTAAAACATCTATATTTCGTCAACTTCAAGGGGTCTTTTAGTACCTCTTTATCTATATATAATTTTTATTAATCGAGATTGATGCAGCGACAGGAGAGTGTTTAGAGATAGAAATGACTTATATTTCCAGAGCCTCTGCACTTCTAAGAACGAAGAGAGGTGATATTGCCCTTCATCTCAAGTAGATCTTTCAGAACACCACAACTTAAGCCGCAAGCCACAGGCTATATTTGCATGCGACATGAATCAAGACGAATATAGTTTCTTCGGATCTGGTGCAATTAATTTTTTTTGCAGATACTCAAAGGCAATTTTTAGTCAGAGCAAGCATTTGCTACACTAAGGCCAAAATCCGATGCATAAAAATGCACATGACAACATGGGGAATATAAAGAAAAGAAAAGGTGAAGGGCAACTCACTTTTTCCTTTTCATTGGCTTCTCTGTCCACAACCGAGCCCTAGAAAGAAGGCAAGAAAAGACAGCGTCGATTAGACGTTAATGAAAGGAAGGGTGGGGGGGGGGGTAACGGCAAATCATCGGCAGAGAGGTAAGCAGGAGAAAGAGGGGGGCGGGGCGGGGCGGGGGGGGGGCGGAAGGGCAACGCAAGAGACACATCACTGCAGACCGTCTCACACAAGAATCATCTTGAAAAAAGCACACGCATGGGAAGGACCAAAAGAAAAACAATATAACCCGGTCAGCTGCGTCGAGCACTCTCCACATCTGGAGGCGGAGAAAGGAAGATGGAGACAATTATGGAAACTCGTTGCCACTGCGAAACCGTCAATCGAACGATTTAAAGGGATTCTGCTGCGAGTGAAGTTTCAAGTATAGCCATATAACCAGAAGCGCACGCGCACACACACACACGCACAAAAATGTTTCAGTAACATATCATAGAATGAAAGTTGATTAAACAGTAAATAATAAAGATATGAGTGATAAATATGAGTTTAAAAAACTATAACAATGACCTTGACCCTCGAAAATTACCGACCAATTGTTCCACAACTTGTACTATAATAAAGAATGCACATTAAGGCTGAACCAATTCATTGCAATCGACAGCCTTTTACCACACACACATACACAACTAACTTAATGTAGATGGCTGACTTCTTGCTACAATAACAACAACAATAACTTTCAATGAGATTAGGAACAATTAATTCCACTCAAATCCGAAATCTCAAAGTTTGGCAAAGAAAATATCTAACACTACGCGTTCCTACAATGGAACACTAAATAGAGAAATCGAATATCAAGGGACTGTAGATTCGAGCACTAAGATAGTGATTATCAACGACATTTCTATGCATGTTAATTTTGAACCCATTAAAAATGTGTGTAAATCACTTATCAGGGGGGATAACTAGTGAGGTTTAGATAACATACAATTAATAAAGTTAAGTTGGCTAGGATAAAACCAATTAGTAAGAGGAAATAAACTCTGACAAAACCGAATTACAATCTCCCACCGCAGCCACCGCGGATTCAAAACCGAAATAAGGCCTTGAAAGGCTTCCTCACTGTATGCAAACAAAAATGTAGAGATCAAGATCAAGAAGTGTGGGAGGAAGGGAGGGAGAGAGAGCAGATAGAGAAACCAAAACCAACTTTTGAGGACTTCAAGAGCAAATATGGAAAGAGCCCGAGGCAGCGAAAAAAAGAACAGTCAGCATTAGAAGTGATCATTTCACATGCAAATAATCACGAAAGCGAAAACAATCAGGAAAGAGCGCAAGAAATTGAGAGAGAAAGAGACGGAGAGAGAGCCAAGACTTGCCGGTCTTGAGTGTGGCCGATGCAGACCCTACATATGGAAGCATACAGAGTAAAAAAGATGCAACTAAGTTTTATTTAGACTTCGGTGAGCCCTATAGTCGGGGCAAAACAAAAGGACGAAACAGGATCCAAACTGCAAGTTTGTTGCATTCCCAATAGGTAACAGGTAAAAGAGTGTAAGGGGCTTTCAAAATTTCAAAATAAACAATAAAAGGCAGAACAAAATAAATTAACATATAGTCGGTTTCCCTATATGGAGGGAAATTATCACAATGGTACTATTATAATTGTCCTTACAAATTTAAACAAATACCATCAACACCCAACGCCAAGGAATACTGAGCCTAGAAAAATCGATATCAATCAAAACAAGGCTTAAATAAAACAGGATGGGTGTTTTGGATGAATACAAACCGGCATAATAGGGCCTTGGCGCGAGGTTTGAATTTCACGATTCCCCCCCCCCCCCCACCCACCCCACCCAACTCCTTTATCAGCCTGACTTAACCAATGAGTAACTAGCCCGTGACATTTGGCATCAAAGACGAGCAAGTTAATTGATTGCAATGTTCAATAAGCAAATCACTTGGTGCTAAAATGAAATAAGCTATAGATTTCAAGCCAAAATTAGGAGGTGGAGAGGTCTTTCACATTGGCCGTTTTGATAGTGATGATGATGATGATTCATAAGCACGCATTGAATTGTTCAGGGTGGAAATTAAACACAGCCTATGGGGGTTAGGCTTTTTTCCGCTTTCACGTGACTTTAAGATAAGGGATTAATTGTGTGTGTTAATAGCAAAACAATCCAGACACACAACACAAATGTAGACATTTCGTGATTGAGAAGGTGTCCAAGAGTAAAGACAAACTTAGAATGATATGAAAGTGGTGGAATAGTGGACATTACTCACAGAACGTTTGATGCAGGTGAGGATACCAGAGCTACACTGAAATGGAATTGAGAGGTGACAATGAATGATAAATTGAAACAAGAAGCAGGGCAAATGCGTGTTTAACAATCTTTTTTTAGTTATAGCCCACAATTCGGCGCAATTTGTATAAGCAGCGAAACAGTGGATCGGCCTAAAACCAATACCAAACGCCGAATGTCAAGAAACTGGCGTTTAAAAAGAACGCATAGACAACACCTGAAGATCTAGCAACACATACCCATTATTGGAGATTATTGAAGGGACATTCTGACATCCTACTTCTATAGCTGAATCATCGAGACTGTGAGAGCATGATGGATGCAGATGGAGACGTCTGGACCTTCATCAGCTACTATCAACCAGATCCTCAGCACTTCAAATGACTTTAACCTTCATAAATAAATTCATCATCGTCATCATCCTCTGTCATCAGTGACCCAATCTAACCTTTCTTGCAAACCTAGATCTAAAGAGGGTAGTAGAAGTCGACTGCCTTGATCAATATGATGACGTCGATTTTAAATCAACTATTTCAACGGACTGTAACAGTTGAGGATACATTTGCCCGTTTCGGTGAATTTATAAGCTGTTTCAGAACAAATATTGAGCTTAAGTGGCAAAAAAATAAGGAGTTCTATAGCAAACAACAAACAGGAGAAGTCGAGTAAAAAGAAGATGAGATTGTGAGCGTGAGTTAGTCTAGATGGTGAACGCAGAATTGAGGTGCAAACCAATTAGCACTTAAAATTACATACACCACAAGTTCGAGAGGAGCCTTGTGAATTTAGTTTTGAATTTAAGGAACCTGGACACTTCAATATAGAAATAGATATATGGGTATTGAGTCATAAACAGAGGATAAGAGAGACATTAGTGCCCATAAGGTGACGATGGTGTTGCGTGAAACTCACTTTAAGGTCGTATTTTCGATGAACGGTGACACGAGGACTGAAGACGTTGCGCATCGCCAGTAGGTAAGTCTCCTGGTCATTCACTGTGATTCGGTACATGCCCAAATACTGCGGTAGAAGAGTCTGGCCGTGCACGTTGACTATATACTGCAAACAAAGGGAAGAGACAAGGTGAACAACTTAATTTAAAGGTGCGCTGGAAAATTCATTCTCTTAAACTTTGAGGCAAGTAAAATTTTGAACGCACGCGTACTAACCTTTTAGGCATGTAAACGAAATAATACTGAACTAATTTAACTCACTGTTTTAAAAATAAGAAAAGCAAACATTGAAACCAATGAGAATGCGCAGCAACAAGTGTGATGTGCACCATAACATTATCGTCCATAGAGAAAGCCCGAATTCCCCCCCCCCCCTCCATTTAAAATATACGATACTCCCGTCAAATCTAAAGGAATTTGGACTCCTCATAAGGTGGCCAACACATTCTTCCTCCAATCACTTGAATTCAACTCTTTTCCCGTATGTTCGGCAAAGACAAAGGCATATATAATTGTCTTCTTTTTAGGGAGCATTCACGACATGAAAAAAATGACATTGTTTAAATAATTGAATTGAAACAACTCTAACTCCAACAAGCAGATAAAAGAAACAATATCGATAATTTTGCATGGTAGTACACAACACGAAGATAAACGAATTCACAACGCAAAACCAATCAGAGTGATTGTGTATTAGACCTTCTTATGGTTATTGACAGGCACAGTTTCCTTTCAGTACCTAAAATCAAGACATCAAATAATTAATTAACCAATTCGTTCCTTCCTCCATTTCCAATAACTGCAGCTAATACGATAAGACCTTATCAGATGCGTCATTACCGATTGGTTTTGGTTAAACAAGTATTAAAAAAACAAGAAGAGCAAGTAAGAAATTTTCGAAAATGTTTTCACTCACTCATCAACATGTACTCCCCCTCCCCACCACCACCACCACCACCACTACCATCGCTAATTATCACTAAATAAATTGCGCAGAACAGCAAGATATCGCCAAACTAGAATTCCTATTACTAACGTAGAAGGATATTATATTGAATGTCAGAATATGTGCATGTTACACCAATGTCCATTGGCAGTTGATAGATGACTCTATAATCCAGGTAGACCATGCTAGCGAAGGACAATCACACACTTGCAACCTGAAAAAAATGTTTATCAAACCACATTTAGGACAGACTCGAAAAACGTTTCTAGCTCGAATCATATTGCGGAAGCTGGTTACAATCGATTATGAGACTTACAAACCAACGGATTCATCAGTTTAAGTAAGTTGTTGAATTATTTGTAGAACGGTACCATTTCGCTAAACTTGAATTTCATACCTAAATTACATTACATTACACAACATAATGGCAGCTAATGCAAATGAAATTCAAAGACCATTTACACTGCATTGGGATAGAGATGTAAGGTGAAACGTTGATTGAAATGCGATTTCATTTAAATAAAGCATTAAATTCTCAACTTTACACGAACGATGAGAGCGCAATACTATTTATTGAGGTGATTTCTGATTGGTTTGCGAGCTATTTTTTTTTCATAAAAGCCATTGCCAAATCGTTTCAGCTGTTTGAGGTATAGTGACAAGTTTGGCAGAATTGCTCAAAACTAACAACCGATTTTAATTGAAGATAAATCACCACATTTGAAGAAAAACTGTTTAAATCGAATCAAAATTGCAAGGTAATCTAGGGGGAAACTATAAGATTCCCAAACGGTGAAATATACAAGTCGACGCGTTAAAATATTAAACGAGCTTACATTGGCAAAGACTGCATGTTTGTTTGATAATTAAATACATCTTGAGGCAAAAAATTCGTATTCAAAAATAGTGATTCTTTTAAATATGCCCCCCCCCCCCACACACCCACTAGGCTTATTGGATTGGAATTTTGATTTAAAGATGAAATTTCAACGGGTAGTGTACAGATTTCATAAAATAGCACATACCGAGTGGTGATGGAAGAATTGGAATTTATACGTTTGAGGAGACACCACAGTTGTGATTCGCACCACTTCGACTTAAAAATTACCATAGACAGTGAAAATTAATTGTGCCCAGATTAGTTTGGAGAAGAGATTCGTAGGTAAGTGGATGGTGTTACTCTGCTCTGAATACCAATCGCCAGAGTGAAACTGAAAGACCCTTACATTTTCGTCAACTCACACACATTCATTGAGTTAGTTCAAATGTGTTTAATACCCAAATTGGCAAAAGCATTTAGCATGAAAAAGACTACTTATACTTGTAAATGCAGTAGCTGCACTCCCAACTTCTACTTGAAATTATGAGAAAAAAATATTACATTAAAAGTAAAAAATGTCATAATGGAATAAACCTGACCTCTTCGTCATAAAGTACTGTTTTGGTTCATTTTAACTAATTGAATGTCATAAGCCAAATCTCTCCTGCTAAGCTGGAATAACGGGTCGTTTTTTTAGAAATTTTATTGATATCAAGTCTAAATATCATGAATTCTTACAGTATGAGAGGTTTCATCAAGTACTGGCAATTTTTAATAACTCACGCAGATTCCAAACCTGACAAGGAACTTTCTAAATTAAGTCAGCCTTAAACGCGTCTGGCATCAAAGACTTTATCAGTCTAATTAAACAATTACATTACACCATTATTACTTGGCGCTAGAGTATCTCAATTTAAATGAATTAAAGACTCAGAAGCAAAAATAGAACCAATTGTCGATTGGCGAATACCATCGACACCATCAAAGAAAAATCAAATGCGCCTCACGAAATCCAGCCATAATTTCCACGGAAAATTAACAAGAGCCAGCATAACGGATATTGAAAAATAAAAGTAGAAAAAGAATGCGATCCTTTCCTTGTGGATAAAACATTTGAAAAGAATCTTGCTTTCAATAGATGAAGTAGTGCATTTATAATTATAAGTATTAAGAAGTCTTCGGAATTGAAAAAACAATCAATTTTACAATAAAAAAAATTATTCAAGAAAAACTATAATATCTATGACACCGGTTTGAGAATGTTTGACTCTAATACGATAGAATTTCCAGCACAGCATTGCACAAAAATGGACCATCATTTTCCGTATTACCTAATATCGATATAGACAGTTAAGATAGTCAAGTTCAGAAAAAAATAGGTATTTCACAAGAATAAAAGGGAGTCCCCATTTACTTGAAATAAATTGTCAAATTAGCATAAGAAAGGCCATTTAAGAGCGTGACGAAAACACAGAAAATTGTGGGAATTTGCGGATTTTTTTCCAGACACATCATTATGACCCAAAAATCCATTGATAGACGTCTAGCGACTAGAGTGCGTTAGTTGGTAGTGGTCATTAAAGAAAGATCCATTAAAAAAATTTATCAACTGATCAATAACGCTGTTGAGAAGCATGCTTAATTTCGCGTTATATGATGGCAAAGTAGTCAATGTGCTAGTGTGCTATGTGGACGACCGAAGACAATGATTGGGGATAATTGAAGGGCGTTCCTCATAAGAACAGCTCCCAGACAATCACCTATTGTCTAAGTCAAGAGCACTTAACACATTCCAGAATAGATTTCAGGAGACCCCTGCTTTTGGCAATAAAGATCATAAGCCTGATTTCGATAAATGCTGCATAGTTATAAATAAGACCAAATCCTCACTTTCCTGAAGACGGATAAGAAGCGAAATTTCCACAAAAATGAACAAATTTTAAGTATATCCGATAAAAAGGAGGGGAGGGGGTCTAAATACCAATTAGGGGTATATTTAAAAGAGGTAAAATTGAAATCTACAACTTTTCTAATCAGACATTCCCACAGTAAATAAAATACATTGAAAGCCAATTAGCTCGCGACTATTCATGAAGAAAAAAAAAATCCGACGCATTCCTCTTTCCAAACAACAAAAAACGCAAACACGTTTACATAAAAATTACCAAACAATGACAGAGTCAGCCTGCAGAAAAGTTGAAAATGCCACAACACACGCACACATGACTGGAGTAAACATCGAGGATGACGGGTGAGGACATGTTAAAAAGATGGGTGAAGAAGACACGTTTTAGTCAAAAATTTGCTATGGAATAAGATATGCACAAAAGACCCCCCCCCCCCCCCTCGCGTTTTGTCTTCAACCATATAACCTCACTTTAAGCAAAAAATACGCAATTTAAACAAAGCGCGCCTAGGAGTAGGATAAAAAGACTGCGACAATAATGGCACAAGAGAACTCGCCCCAATCTCCAAGGGGCAGTTTAGGGAATTCAAACGTTGAAGTTGATCGACGACCAACTAAGCAAATACTGTACAACCCAAATGAAGCAAGAATTCAATGATATGATAGGCTTTCTAATACACTGCTAATGAGTGGTGTATTATTGTGTGGGCAAAAATAATGCACTGGACAATTAAATTACTAGTTCTGGTCAAACAATAGTGAATTTAAGAAATGGATGAAAAAAGAAGATACTTCACAACTCTAAAACCCTTCTAATGCTTGGAGACAAGATAATACTATTGCCAAATCTTTCAAAAATTGACCGCTTCCAGGTAAGCACTTAATTTTACCTGCAAATGGAGTTGACAAAAAAGGCAAAACTTTCACTGTCAAAATCAGCATTATTTTCAATAACCTAACAACCTCCTTCTATCTAAACCAAGTTAAAAAACCAAACTTCAAACGGCGGTATTTTTCCTTTCCATCCAAGATGGTTCGACAAACAACACCACCAAGCATAACTCGTTCCACTGAAAAGTTCATGTTTTAATTGAGGACGGATTTTAGGCACTTTCCTCAACTTCTCTTTCAATTCTTTCCAAACTTCATTAAAAGCAATAAATTAGCAATAAATTTAATAAAATGTATTAAAATTTACTATAAGCCTGAAGTAACGAAATAACTATCGACATTCACAAGCAGGAAAGTATATGGAAATGTTCTCATAAGCCCAAACTCGAGAAAATGGGTTAATTTGACAAGAATGGAAAGCCATCAATGAGGAGGGAATCTTGTTTAAGAAACTCACATTATGTCAGTATAGATGAATAAAAAGGCAAAGATGACACTTAAAAATTAGCTTCAATTTACAACTGTGCAAAAAGCATCAGCACTGCAAAAATTATAGTCACGACAGTGTTAAAACACAGTAGTACACAATACAGCACGTATTTATTTATTTATTTATGTCAATATGGTTCAATTTTAGTACCCGTGAATGCACAGTGACGACTATATCTACAACAACAAGGCTCTTTTCGTTTTGTGAGATACAGCCTGGAGTTGGAAATCGCCAAAACACATTTGCATAATTCAATTTGAATTAAACGAAATCATTTTTACAAATAAACAGCTTAAAAAGTTAAAGATGACTTTTTTACTCCCGAAATGCAGAAACAGAATAAAAAGCAGGTCTATTACAGAAAATATATAATATGCTTTCCACAAGGGGTCATATTGATCGATTGACCACTAAACTAAGTTATCGTGTTGAAACCTTGTGCGAAATTTAAACCTAAAATTGCCGTTTTAACAGACTGGGATCTAGGAGAAGTCAATTACAAGAAATGACTGATGAAGATTCTTAAAACTAAGGCATAAGGACTTTGTCATTTGCCTTATCTCCTTGAGCAGCAAAGCTAACTAGTTGTCTTGAAATGGAATGTCCGCCAAGTCATTGCCTCAATGATTACTGCAAGCAAAATTTTCGGACTTGAAAAAAAAGAATTTGCTTAGCTTATCACACATTACATGCGTAGTCCAAAGCACTTTTATCTTACAGATCTCTCTACTACACTTGCATATGGAATAAGAAATTGGAGGTCACGTGTGCACTGAATACATTTTTAGAGTAAAACATGCAGCGCAAGCTAAAGAGTACGATTCGTTATTAAATGACTGCCATTTCTCTCACACAAATTAGGTAGAATGCAAGAAAATTAGTCAACTCACCTCATGGTAATGCTCAATGAAGTGATGCATCTGTTCCACTTCCTCTGAACTGATGGTTTTGAGGACATAATGCCGGTTATAGGTGACCAGAAACTTGGACCCCGATTTCCCACTTACTGTGTCCCAGAGGGGTTGGTATCTCGTAAAGGATTCCCAATAGTCATTCGTATCAACATTGAATCTCTCACGCAAATTTTGAAAGGCTAGTGGACAGTACTCCTTGAATTTGAACCGACTTGGCATATTTTCTCTAGAGAAAAACACATCAGAAAACTACTAATTCCAATCTCACTTGTTGAATAGATGAGCCTTCACCTTAATTTTCAAGTAGGCTTTGAAATCATCCTTGAGGAGAACTGCACGCGGTTTCATGTGTTGAAGAGTGGAAAGAGAGTGATTAATGCCCCACATGAGAACGGATTTCAAGGGTTCATTGGCTCGAAAAAGCTTCAACTTCTGGCGACCGCCTTTGAGTTTCTTTTGTTTAGACTGCGTTGCCATACCTGAGATAAAGAAAAAGCAAATTTGCAAATAGGCTCTTAAATGACTTTAATGCGAGCTTTACTACTCCTAGTGCCAATTGAACTGAGGCAGTGGATAAATAAACAGGGGGGGGGGATTAATCATTAGCATTACTTATACCAATGAAAGTTCTAGTAGAGATAAGTATACGAGAACAAAGTTTAACAATAAAGGAAGATTTCCTAATTGGAAGTTGAAGTAAAGGGGGTACGATTTTGCCATAAGCCAAACAAACACGAAATGTCCTAACGCTCATTCGCCTTAATAGAATCGTATAGGCATGAATTTAAATGTTATTATAAATAAAGTAAAAGGAAGTGATTTAGAAGAATAATATTTGAGAAAAAAATAAAAGGTAGGGATTTAAAATAAAAGTTAACTGACAAACTTAGAAGAACCAACTAATTAAGCAGTTATTTGTTGTGATAGCAGCTCCAAATATTTAGAAGCGAATCATCAATTTTATCAAGAAAATTGTCGAAATAACTATTACTGACTACAAGAACTACGGTGAAGAATGACTGAAAACCTGGTTCATTGGTGATAGCTAAATAAAATTTATCAGAGTCTAGTCTCTAATTTCAGATAAATTAAAGTAAGTACATAAAGAGAACGAAGGATAACAAAAAAGCTAAGAGAACAGTATAACATTCAAATACATAGTTATAAAATTGATAAATAGAAAAATGTTTGTTTACGCTACGAATTCAGGACAAAGCAATTAACATTTCTGAATGAACCTTAAATAAGACTCTAGAAAAATGAATTCAGGACCGAGTTCGATATTTGAAATAAATTTAAAAAGATATTTACTATTCTAAAACTAGAGTTGGGTTTAATTAAGCCATGCATGTTCATTAAGTCATAACAGAAAATATCTAAGCAAAATAAATTCAGTATAATGAGTGAAATAGATTACTGAACAGTTGCAAAGGTTAGGAGGTTTGAATATGACAATTTTACAACCTAAGTTGGCAATCGATTTGATATAAATAAAACACAAGCACTTTAGATAGCGAATATAAATAAATTTTACCGTCTAAGTGTTTACGAATACGCATAATCTGTAAAAACACAGTAAAATAAATGGAGAAAGGGCACAAACATTTGGAAGATTCACTTGACTATTACATTTAACAATTGAGTGACTCATTTTTCGACACTTATTAATTATGTGATAGAAAAGGCATTGATATCAACAACCAATAAATACTTCAAAGCATATGACAAATTAAAAAAATCACCTTGATAAAATGTGAAAGTTAAGTAATAAATGAAGTGGCATCTACCTTATAGCTCAACCGGCCACAAAATTCGCGGATTAACAGAGACTACGATTTCATTGGCCAGAATAATATTTTAGATAAAATGAAACACACAAACAATTTTCAGCATAGGGAAAAATGTTACCTTTTATTCAAACCTTTAATATAATTTATGTTTTGGTATCTTTTCTTATTTTGATAATTTAATGGATTACTCAAAATATGTTGCATAGAAGAATCTTTAACTTTTCTTACATGGTAATTATATTGCATCATCGTATGAATGATAGCTAATGCCAGTCAATAATTTATAAATTAGAAATAGTCACAAGCATTTTAATTAAAGTGTGTTCAATATCCTAGTTTATCCTCCCTGCTTTTCTCTAAAGTCTTTAAAAATGCCTTTAATGCTATCGAGCTATTATAAAATCTTACGTGACTTTAATCATGGTGACTCATATTGTTCTTCCTGAATGAATATATCATATTAAGGATTTACTTTCAGTTATAATCGGATTGTCAAATTAGTTTCATTTACGCTTCACTTTGATGTCAAGTTTTTGTTTTGTATAGCTTAATAGAATTCCTTTATCCAATTCACACAAATGAAAATAGTACATAATTTTGTATTCGTTTTTATACCAATATCGTACCTTAATAACTGATTAAACTTCTCGAATAAAATATATACTTATTAGTAAACTCATTAGTTAAGATATGTCAAAAAACAATATAATTGCCCTTACTTGGTGATCCAAAACTGTTTGCATCATCACTCGTTGAGATTTATACTATAGAGTTAATATGATCTATTAAAGTGATTCTAGTGTTAGATTAGAACAGATCGTTATTTAGAAAATGTATCTTATTCTATTTGGATAAATAATTTAGAATTCAACGCATATCAACAACAAATAAAATAAAGGGCAAATTTATTAAAACGACACCAGAAACAATGGATCACTATGAGTAATATAGTTCCATTAAGATGATTGAGATATGAGCCAGGAAATTTGTTAATAACCTCTTTTAGTATCAATAATTTTTCATGACCTACGTAGCCCAAAGTTAGGATTACGTAAAATTTTAATATTTGAAACTGCAAACAGATATGGTATCTCACCACTTCTAACTGTTTCTTAAACATTACATGCAGTGGGTTTCACTCCACGATACTTAAAAATACGTTGGGTAAAAATGAACATATTCATGGAAGTGAATCAATTGCAATACTTCTTTTGCTAGATGATCTTGGTGACGTTACTTTCAAAAAATTTAATATAATTTGATATTGACAATGGTCATTACACCGTGATCTTCAAAACCTCCTTTCTGCTTACTTTTTCAGATTTTTGTTTTGCTACAATTGGAATCTTACAATTTAGACACTGGATAATCCAGATATCTCGGTTAAATAGTTTGAAAAATATTAATCTTCGTAAAATCCATTTCCAAGCCGAGTATTTTTTTGTTTTTTTAATGTCATTTTTGAACAATACGATTCATCTAGAGCCCAAACTATGTAGGTAAACTAGATATTATACCTTGTTTAATTAAAAATGGTTTTTTTCGATTATTCTTGTCCAAATCACCAACTGTTGGTTTTAGCCTGTTTCTTTATTAAGTCACTTAAAAAAAATTGGCTCCTGTAAAGAAAATGACTCAATTATTTGTAATAACATGTTTTAAAAATGAACTGATAACTGACTAAACAAAATACGTAGTTTTGATGAGATAATAAATGTGAAGTAATGTACTTAAATACATTTTGGCTTATAAAGCTTTAAAAAATTAAATAATATTAATAAAAATCAATGCAAAGGGATTAACATGAACATGATTTGATAGCGAAATCTTCCCACCTCTGGATAACTAGAAATTGTCTTGAATGGCCTATTCCTGATTTGCCCTTCCTAATAGCAATCGAAACTAACATAGGTTTCTTCTCCAGTATCTTACTTCCTTTCTAACCCAATATTTATCTCGCTTTCATTTCTTTCCTATTCTGCTACGTTTAGAGCTTCTGATTTTGCAGAGTGCCTAATAAGAAGGTCGCTTTGTTAATATATTTCATTTTCGTCAAACAAATACATGATCTATTGAATTGCGTGCTTTATGTGTCTATGGGGATAAGACATTGCTTGCCTATCTACGTTATAAATTAGGTTCAGCAGGAAATACAGGTCCTAATTGTTGTTTTTAGGGTATTTAGCGTTGTCCTATACTGAGCTAACAAAATAGAATTTGTGTTTGAAAGCAAAAGGCATGATTTGACAATAGTTAATGGTTAAAAATAGAATAACTAATGAACATTAAGGAAAATAAATATTAAGAAAGTGCTCTAACCACTTCAATTATTCTGAGATTTCAATTCTTAATTCAAGGGAAAACTGTTAAGCAAGCATAGCCACAAGACTGTTGTCATATGGTGGGTAAGCACAAAGTTTCTGGAAGATAAGGGCCATTTGAACTGGTGCACTGCTCAGCAAGTTTATTCAGAAAAGCTGTGTAGTTATCGCTTTTCATAACATTTATTCACGTTAACGCCTTTAATTTTTTTTATTTTCAGTGATTATCCACGATTGTGTTGCGCGTATTTGGCAAGTCAAATTTAGTTCACCCTGAGTGGTATTAAACACTGTCCTCTTGTGGTTGTTCTGATTATAGAAACGCAGAGGGGCTCAATAGATTAATAACCTCTTCTGAAATATGAGTGAGAAAAAATTAAATAAGGACATATCTTTTTCCACAAGTTTTGTGCTCGTTCTCCTAGGTAATTAGCGCTCTACGAAGATGTCCATTTCTTCAAATCCTTTGGCTGATAGAGATATCTTCATGCAAGCGCAATTTCAAAGGGCGTTTAATCTTTGTATTTACCTGTATTTGTAAAAGAACGGTGAAATGATTACATTTGGAAACATTGTTATTTTGCCACGATAAACGAGGTATTCTAACCAAAACTGGCATAAAATTGTAGTTAGCCAATATGGAGTTTCGCGGGTAAAGATATTTTGAACTTTGGCGGTTCAGGCCAGTAGGCGCAAATTATATAATGTAGATTCTCATAGAAGAATATTTGCCAATTTCTTCATCATTGAATTAGTTATAAATGCGGGGTGTGCGATAGACTTACCTCCTCGTGGTACATCCTGGGCAACGTATACTCATACGGCAAAAAAGTCTATTAACCGGCAGTTGACTTCAAACTACCATGACCCTACTGTATGACATATTCGACCACTTCCACAGTACTACATCACATTTTTTCTAAATTTTCAACCTTCGCCTTTGAAACACTCTTCAGTGCCCCTCCTCTCGACATATTTTCACTTTGATGTTCCTTCCCCTCTGTGAAGACTGAAGTCACACTTTGATGTTCCTTCCCCTCTGTGAAGACTGAAGTCAACTAAAGGGCTAATGATAACCATCAAAACGCCTGCCATTTGATAAAAATAAATAAATAGTTATAAATGCATAATAGGAAGAAAATTTTGCTTGTTATCTTTTATATACCCTTTAATGGGGTGTGCGATAGACTTACCTCCACGTGGTGCACAATGGGCAACGTATATTCATTCGGCAAAAAAGTCCATTAACTGGCAGTTGACTTCTCACTTCAAACTACCATCACCTCACTCTATGCCATATTCGACTATTTCCACAGTACTCACCTCACCTTTGTTCTACCTTTGTGTTTGTCTCTTACATCTTTGAAACACTCTTCTGTTCCCCCCCCCCCTCTCGACGTTTTTCAATTTGATGTTCCTTCCCCTCTGTGAAGCCTGAAGTCAACTAAAGGGCTAATGATAAATATCATAAAGCCTGCCATTTGATGTAAATAAATAAATAAATATACCCTTTAATAAGGCACATTTGGTATATACGTTTTCGTCTTTGAATTTGTCTAGTTCCATCGCGTTTGAGTATTTTAGTGGCTTCCCTAAGTAGTGGAGTAGCCGTTAAATAAAGATAATGCTGGAATCAAGTTTAGAAAAATAACTAGTTATTGCTCAAGTATTAGATGCCATTGATTTGATTTGAATTCTTTGATAGCATCTTTAATTGTTTCAAATGGCAGACGTTTTGATAGTTATCGTTAGCCCTTTAGTTGACTTCAGGCTTCACAGAAAGGAGAAGGAACATCAAAGTGACAAAAAGTCGAGAGGGGAGGGGGACAGAAGAGTGTTTCAAAGATTTAAGAGACAGACACAAAGGTAGAAAAAGGTGAGATGAGTACTATGGAAGTGTTAGAATATGACATACAATGGGGCCATGGAAGTTTAAAGTCAGAAATCAACTGCTGGGTTATAGACTTTTTGCATCATTAGTATACGTTGCCCATGGTGTACCACGTGGAGGTAAGCCTATCGCACACCTCATGATAGCAACTTACAGATGTCCATATGCCTTCAAATTAATGACATAGTTTGAAGAATATTTATGTATTTAAAAGCGAAAAACAATTAAGTACCTACTACTTACCTTTGGGACAAGAGTAGAAAATGTGCCCGAAAAGTGAATGATTAAGTTGCTTCCTAATAAGTATCAGTGTAAAAGCATTGTCAATAAGCATCCTTTTATTCTATAAGAAGATTAACTTATTAAACAGATATCTGTTCTTATTTACTACTCTACTTATTACGTGAAATTTGCTTACTTAAAGAAGCAAGGTATATGGCATAATCAATTACTTCAAAGACTTTCTACCAACAAATTTCCACCGATTTCAATGACTGAACCTTCAACATCTTATTTGGTGTGGTTAGTGGATGTTAAGTTACTAATTAGAAGTTGCCAAAGGAAAGATTTAACGGATATCCAGTCGAGACAGTCGCTCTCCAGTAATCTTCATTCGGAGTCAACATTGGCTGGATATGAACAATCTCAGATTTTATGGGCAAATATTTCTCTTAATCACTAAGTCTCGGTTGGGTATTTTCTTATCAGCTCTTACAACTCCTTAGCAATCCAAGTAACTCCACTTACCTCTAGAGTAGCTGATAAAATTTAATATAAAATATTAATGAAAAAGCAATCTCTCTATTTAACTCATATTTCTTCTAGCTACTGGGCTTAAACACTCATCCTCTTCACTTTTATTTGCTTGGACACGCAGGAGAAATTAATTTAAAGTGCTTTTCTGAGTTGTATTTTAAGGGG